>BGPR01000068.1:259778-430394 GCA_013235015.1 Araneus ventricosus
AAAAAAAATCTACATTTCTCGAAGGAAACCTGCAGCTTTTATTTGTTTTTAAAATACCTGTAGATATCGTCAAAATTCCTTAATGATAATTTAGAAGTCTTAAAAAGCCTGCATGAAACCTTTAATAAACTGTACATTTATTGAAGAAAAACCGCAGTTTTTATTTTCCTTTAAAATACCTGTAGAGACCTTCAGAATACCTGAATGGTAATTTAGAAGTCTTAAAAAGCCTGCATGAAACCTTTAAATAAACTTACATTTCCTGAAGGAAATCTGCAGTTTTCATTTTCCTTCAAGATCCCTGTAGAAACCTTCAAAATACCTGTAAAATCTCATTTTTTAAAGGTATTTTTGCTGATTTTTTTACTTGGGAGCATAGGAGCAACATAAATATAGAATGCACATATTTGGAATACGACAGTCAGATGGCATGTTACTTCAGAGGAGAAGAAGATTTGAATTGGAATGGAGTACCTGAGAGAAGAGAAAAAGCGCAAACTGAAAATGAGAACAACTTCAGAGAACCGCACGAAGATGTCAAAGCAGATGATGGATAGTGATATAAATTATAATATAAAATGTCATAGGTGTTATAGCTCATCGGTATATAGTATAATTGATCCCTAAATTTTGGTATATTAAATCTACTGAGCACTGAAAAAAATCTGCCAGTTGTGAATTAATTAATCATCCACTATAAATCTGGTGTCAGAAGTTAGATTCTAAGCCATACACACTAAAATGGTTTCTTTTCTGCGAGTTATTGATGACCGGATGTCCAAGTTGTCCAAAAAACCAATGTAGGAGGTCCAAGTTGTGGATTTGGAACGCCAGATGGCGTGGTGAGGTAACGGAAATGGTGAGAGCAGAGAAACTGTGAGAGCAGTCGAGTCGCAAACGCGATGAGAAAACTGTCAGTTTGTCGTGCAATGACTCAGATGACATGCAACTAACGAAGCTCCAAAATATGAAGCCATAAATGTATTGCATCAATGGTATTTAACTCTCTCGTACAATTAGATTTATTAGACAGACTTTCTATTGAATGAGACATCAGTTAAAAATTGAGCCATCACCTTCTTTCTGTATTGATAATAAATTTTTCCAAAAGAATTTGGGGCATCCTATTTACAGCTTCAGAAATCAAATAAAATACAATCTTAAGTTACAGTACAGCATTTTACAGTTTCTTTGAGTTTCCAAGAAGTAATTAATAGTAACGAGTTGAATAGCACACTTTAAGTATTCGTCAGTTAACAGTATAAATAAGAAATTCATAAATGAATATACAATAATATTCGTTCCGAATATTATTATTTTTGGGAGCATGTGTTTTTTGCGCTCTACAACCGTGAGAAGCAAATATATGAGACAACGAAGTTTGCTGAAACATGTTTTTGAAAGTGGAATGTGTACCTTGGAATGTTTGATTTTAAAACTTAATTAGAATTCTAATTAATGAAATATTAAAGAATGGTGATAACTTCCAAAAATGTTATCAGACAGAAAATTTTTTACACCACCTAAAAATTAAAAAAAATACAAAGATACCAATTGATTCGCCATGCCCTTATTTTTATTAATTCTGAACATTTTTAAAGAATTCGTTTTTTAATATGCAAAAGTACGTTGTTTGCATTGTTGCTAAAAGCATTGTTGTTAAAAATGTCAAACCAGTCAAATTGTTTCATTAAATCTTTAAATTTCATATTTTTCTTCTTTTAAAAAATATGATACATTTTAAATATGATAACTAAATTAAACTATGATACATTATTTTGACTTAAAACCTTCTCTTATTTTTATAAAATGAAGTGCCTGTTTATTGATTCTCCTCTTAAGTTCATTGTTTCTTACGATTATTTCAAATAAATTTACATTTTAGATAGCTTTTATATAGTATTAGATAGATTTCCTTATAGTTATAATGTAAAACCCATATTTCCTCGTACTGCAAGAAGGATCCCTGAAGATTATATTTTTAATTTAAGCATTATAATTACCTTAATTATGAACTTTGTTATGAGCTAAATTATGTAGAATGATCGTAATATAAAATAGAACTACGCATGACCCAAATAAGAAACAATCTTCCCTATCAGCACAAGATATTTCGTGATACCTGCTCGATGTTGTTACTCTATCTGAATGCCGCACAACATTGGAAAGATATATGAACAATGCACAGCATCTTGTGCTAGTACGGTTCATCGAATCGTAGATTTCTTATGGAGTGATTCTGCGATAAACGTTTTAAACAGTTGAATGTAAAGAAGTAGATAAGTAATTTCATTAGATACAAATCACTTTGGGCATTTTCTTTCTGTTTATGCCCCAAAATTAAGTTCAAATTCTAAAATACTTCCTGTGCTCTTTTTTATTTTCAATGATTTTAACTCATCCAAAATATAAAAAAAGTTTCAAAATTGTTGGTTGACATAATTAAAATGACGCAACTAATACGATGGGGGAATCAGATGGTAACCGAAGGAGGCTAGTCAGCATTAAGAATATTTTTAAATATTACATTTCCGTAACATAGGTTGTTATGCTTTGTCGTCCAAACAAACTCCATTCCTTTTAAAGCACCAGGTATGAATAATAACTATAGCAATATCTAAATTCAATTCTCAATAATCCTAACAAAATTGCTCTCTCATTCACGCTTTCTTCTAGAATTTCTGCCAGTCAAAACAGATGGACCACATACTACTCTTCCACTTACTTATTAATAATGCCAGCTATCTTATTTATGATGTATTAAATTTGCATCACAGTTAATTAATATTCAGTACCATCTTCACTAATCTTCTTTATCCGTATGAAATACAGGTTTAATGAAAAGTGTTTAGAAACTAAACGTAATTTCTAAGTAAGACGTCTTGAAAACACGCGTCAAACTCACATGCCCCAAGAAATATTATGCCTAAGTGAATTTTAAAGATATTCAGCAGAAAGTATTTATTATTAATTCTAAACATTGCGACCAAATTCTGTAAAGTTTCATTGTAAAATCCGGGATATAATTCATAATCTGAAATGTATGAACTTCAAACGAAGTGCAGAAAATAGAGAGCTTGCCTCTGGTGCATGGCAGTTGTTAGTTTGTCTGAAAAACAATAGAAAATAGGGTTTGCTACTGGAATTAAAATAAATCTCCGTATTCCATTCGCTTTGCAAATAAAGCATCGTCCTTCGATCAGTAAATAACTGCGAGATTCTGGAATAAAATGTTTCAGAATGAATAATGTATATTTATTCTGGTTTGGTTTAGGTGACAATTTTTATCAAGTAACGAAGAGAGATAGGAATGAAAATTTATCTATAATATAATTTTATAAGATATTTGATTATTATTTTTTATGTGTAAAATATTTTTTTGCTCAAGTTATATTAACGCGAAATTCCGTAGTATTACAGATGTTCGAATGGAACAATGATAGTCAAGAATTCGTTTTAGGTGGAAACGATAACTTAAACAGAATATAATATATATTTACTAGTGTTCTACTATTGTTCTTTGTATTTGTAGTTTTTTATGTATTTTAGTTTGTGTGTAGTTTGATGTAAATCTCTCCATTTGAGCCACTTAATTTTAAGAATAATCAATTGACTATTACTGTTTTCTGTATTCAATTGTTGCAATTAACTGAAGATATCTGATATATTATTTCGCATATTGCCTACAGTATACAATTTGGCATAGTGAATAAGACAGTGTCTTTTAACACAAAAATAATGCGCATCAAATGTATTGCAGAAATCTAATTTTGAAATTCATTGTGCAAATAAAAAAAGGAAAAGGTTCGTGACTCATCTACGTGCATTTAAAGTTAGTTATGCCCCATTAACGGCATTTGAAGTTTCTACAATAAAATTGTCTTCTGTTCTGTGATGGCACACAACTCTTGAAAAAATGCATTGAATTCCAAAATTGTCTCACTATACTAGATCTACGTCATATGACAATATGAATTAACTCCATGTTTTAAGGCTGCAATTGAAGTTTGATTTTAAAATGTAGCATTATTTTTAACATGAAATTGCAGAGCCACGAGTTAAACATTTTTGCACAAGTCATGTCACAAAGATTTAGCTTACAGTGTTGTATAACGTCAAGTACGTTTTCTGCTGAGAAAATTGAAATTAATTTCAATATTGATGCAGCTGATCAGACGAATACCATCAGACAGAGATATTTGTTTTGCTTTTGATGCATATTTATAACTATTGCATCTTTTAATTAATTTTTATCTTCTTCTTTATCTTACAGCCCTCTATCCTAAAAATTTGAAGTAGTTTAGTTAAATGTAATTTGTTCTTGGAATAATTTTTTGGTGCAATTTAATACGTCTCTTGATAATTCATTTTATCGACAGATGAGAGAGCGCCTTCATTTCTTTTCCTGCTTATTCGTCTATTTGAATATTTTTGTAGAAATTTAATAATCATCACTTCTTAATCTAATTCTAATAAATTAAAAACCATACGTGATACTTCTTTATTAAAAATGCTAAATTCTTAAATTGATTCCCTTGAAGTAATTTATTTTACTTGTTTCATGATGCGTATAAACAAGTTTATTCAAGTAGGTGCTTATTTTAAAATGTGTCATATAAAAAGAACAACTCGCTTTTCTACGTGATAATTTATAAATATAATTAGCGTTAAAACACCATGCATTATTCATTTCAATAAAATGAAGATCTTATTACCTTTAAGGTGACTTGTATATTTGTAGCACCCTTTTTTAAAAACAGAGTTATCATTCCATTAAATCAGTAATTTGCAAATCATCCATGAATCCTATTAAAATGTAAAATTGTAATCTCTTAGGTTTCCGGAGCCCTTTTCAAACAGAGTAATTTGAAACTGATATTTTTTTCTTATTTGGCTGAAAACAAGTTTTAATCATAAAATATTTTATTAGAGTACGTAAAATCGAGTTATGTGAATCCGTCCTGTTATCGATTGATTATCTCATTACCATAAGCATGATAATGTTACGGTAATGGGAGAATGAACTTATGTGTGCTCTGTTCTTTCTAAATTTCATCTTCCTTTGCAGTAGCCTGAAAATTTGCTTAAGTAAACTTGTTTATAATTAATTTCCTGTTTCATTCCATTTCTATTAAAAATATCAGTTTTCATGCATTTATAAATCTTTCGAAACTACAAATCATTAAGAGAAAAATTTGTCCAAGCAGTTAAAAACCTGCTTTTATCAAATATCCAATTTCTATCACCGACATGATCTACAATTCGGTAAATAACGATCGTTTTTGACATCACAAGGAATATATAGATAGCTTTCTCTCTTAGATTTTAATAAAACTCTACCATCGTTATTTATGGCTTAACTCCAGGACCTTGATGACTTGGCATTCAACCCTAACATCCATGAGCCGCTTCAACTCAAGCACATCACCAACAAACATCGTCTGATAAAAAAGAAAGATTAAAAAAAGACCTTAGAGTTACATTAGAATGGTCCAATCGGAAAATTATTACTCTCTTTAGCCCCATTACTCCTGAGGAGGGTATTTCCTTCCTCCTGAGGCGTTTACTCAGATGTCCTAAAAGCATGTCATGAGGCCAGTGACGTCACTGCTTAACTAACGAAGCACAAATTTGATTGGACATGTTTCAGAGATCCTCCTAATACATTGCTCCGAATTCCTTAATACACGTTTCACTGACGGAAGCATTCTGGTTTAGTAATCTCTGTTCAGTTGCGAATTAAGGTTCAAATTGTAGGTGAAGTTCAATCGTCCATAAGGGTGGACATCGCTGACATGATTTCAGCACCTTGGAATCTCAGTTTGAAATTTGCCTATAATATTTGCATTTCAATCTGGTTTGGAATTCGTAATTTGATCTCAAAATTAGAGAATGTTTTAATTCGGGAAATTAGAACCCAGTGAAAACTGAAGCAAGATGGAGGAATCTTTTTTTTACTTTGTCAAGAGCCACGCAAAGCAGAGATTCAAGCGGGATTTTTTCGGTTTAAGGGCCTTGACAACAGTCTAAGAAATTAAAACCCTTTTGTAGCCGAAAAATTTCTGACGTGGAAGAGAAGAGAAAAGTCATCCCCAAGGTATAAAAATAACAACAGCAACTCAAACAAAGAAAGAAGAAAATCTTTTTTCAACCTTACCTCGTATCTTACAACCACCATTTTAAGAATTAAAGCTATTAAGTAAGAGTTCATCTGAAATAAATAAACATAATATTCGTTTGCTCATTACTGGCTAGATGACATCTCAAAAAATATTTTACTTATTATAAAAAATTTTAAGCTCAAATAATTTATAAACGAGGAAACATGAATGTGATTTCAGACGTTTTCAACTAATTCGAAGGTTAAATTTAGTTCAGTTTTTCTGTCCGGGGCGTTACCTATTGTTGCCCTCTCCCATTAACCTTAAGATTAGTCATCACTTATGAAGCAATTCAATAGTATAAACTATTTGCTAATTCACGATAAAGATTTTGCACATTAGCTGTGTGATGTGAATAAATATTCGAGGGCAACTGTTGTTACAGCTGTAATTTAGAAGGAAATTATCTGGCAGTTTAAAATCATTACCACTTATAAGGAAATCTCTAATCTAAATTTTAAAATATTTTTTCTAATATTTGCTCGAAATCTTATGTTGCATTATATCTTGCAACTTTTTGCAGTAAATCCTCATTATTTTATCTAATCACTCCACCGTTTTATAATTTAAAAGATCTGTAATCATTTTTCATGCCCTCACTATGTAGTTTCAGATAAAAGTTACCTCTCATAGCAACTAGTTGATCGAATGCATACATTTTATTGGCAAATGTATGAATAAATTATAGAAACTTATAGAAAATTAAATTAACTGTTGTATATGCCCTTCATTCAAATTCAATGTCTTAATGAGAAAAGAACATATCCAGTTTAGAGAAAACTCGGCTAGATTTTTGGCACAGAATTTTATAAAGTAAGTTGTAAACTTCCTTGATTTTTGATTGAAAATAGTAAATTAGGTAGCCTGATTCGATATTCTGATTCTCGTTCCTAGAAATAGTTAACAAATGAAAAATGCAGGAACTAACTAACCAGTGAAAACAGATGGACACAATCGTTACCATTTGCACAATATTGGAAAAAAAGCTTGGAAAGGAAAGATTAATTTCCTTCAGCAATATTTACCTACTGGGACCTGATGTGAGAGACTAAAGGTGACTCATGTGTTTTTTGAGCCAGATTCAATATATATTAAATGAATGAGTTTAGTGTTTTATGTTCCCACAACTTTCCGAATAAATAAAGGATTCCTTGATTGTTTGTGAAAAACAGTCTCTTGATTTTTGGCACAAACAAAAGGAAATCGGAAAAATAAAGTTGCATGAAGGGATCATTTTATTTAAATTTGAATATAATTTTTGATGCGTATTTGCGTAAGCAATCGATATAATTTGCACGCTAAATGGACACAATTATGCAATTAGAAATCAACTCAATTGCGTGCATTTTGAGACTTCTATTTTCATGAAATGCTTCATAAAAAAATGCAAATGCGGTACTGTCTGAAAATTAATTATTTTGCTGTAAATAATCTGTAAAGGAATTTGTGAAATGAATTCAGTTTTAAGTAAATTTCGCATTCTAAGATACAGTTCAAAATAGTGAATCCGATATCCCACAAATTATAGTTGGTTCCTGCTGGCAGAACTAACCCCAACTACGGCAATGATTGGAACTCGAGTTTGAAAAATGTAACTAAAGTGCTATTCATTCCTTTCTTTTTCTATTTCTCTTCTAGGAATGAGAGCGATTTGATCGGCAAAATATCGTCTTTCACACGTAATTCTTTGGTAAATGCAAAAGAATTCCGGGCAGTACTTTGATAATACTAAGCTCAACAAATTAAAGGTTTGAAATGTACAATAAATATTAGTGACTAAATTTTGTTTGCTGCTGATCATCTGCGTCTTTTATTTTCTTAAGTTTAAATAAACAATATATAAGTTTATACAAAAGAGAGACAGAGAGTCAGAGAAAAACTCTACCAAATAGAAGCCGAATTTTAAATAAATCTGTATTGTCATTGCTCGAAAATCTTCGGGCTATGACTTTTAACTGAAAACAAAGAAGATTTAATCCCACCAAAAAAGTATTACATTCATCTCTAGGAAAAACCAGAGAGAAAGAAAAGAAATAAGTAATCTCACTTCAGAATTTTGTCAAGAAAATCTGAGTTTAGATTGTTTTATGATATCTAATTCCAAGTTGGAATACTGATGGAACTTCTCTTTGACAAAAAAAATCAAACACACTATATATGAAATTATCAATAACGCCTGCAATACAAACTATGCGGTTAACTAAAAATAATTTAAGACATAAACATTTTATTCGTCACTGTTTTATTATTACAGTTTATTCATACTGAAGCTTTTTCTCATTGAACTTTTAAATTTAAGATAAAATAAAGGACGTAAAATGAATATTTAATCGTTATATAAATGTTTAGAGGAAATTATATGTATTGGTGCAATTTATTTTACTAAAAGTGGAATAACTTATAATAATAATTTACCATAAAATATATCAAGAAGCACGAACAAAAGAGTACTTTTGAATTACTTTACTTTATTTTTAAAACCGTAGACTACATCTTTACTTTGTTCATGTTTTCAGAAAATATCCCTTCTTACTGCGTCAACAACTTATATTTCCGAAATTCTTTATAATCATCACGTTTCAGCCCTTCAAAATCTTTGGACTGAACCTGACAGTCTTCTAGATTCCCCGTAATCCCTCTGCGTAGTTCTAAAGTAGAATCCTAAAGTTTATCAGATATTTGTTGCCAACTGAACTCCCCAGAGTCAACGAGACGACGAATTCTTCTTTTATTGTTTCTCTCAACTTCACAAAACTCAAAGACCCACTTTTGTCTTTGACATCTTTATGTTCGTGTCTCCCGAGGCTAGAGTCTGAAGTGCGAGCCAAGACAAGTACAGAAAAAAACCCTTCCGAAAAATAGCATTAATCATAGCTTAGCATGACGATGGAATCCATTTTTTATATCTCTTTTGTAAGAAAGGAAAAGCTGTCTTATTTTATCTTTTTGAACTTCTAAGCTATTGGGTGAAGTTCGAGTTTTTTTTAGAAAGCTCTTAAGTGAACTGACAACTCTTCAGATTGAGGAACGGGAGAATTAGTGTAAAGAATCATTCAATGCTTTTACTTTTATTATATTTTATTTCCTTTTGAATATTCAGAAGCTCAAGGTCAAAGTCCGGTAATTGTTTACTATTAGTTATCAGTTTCCTTTATGCGCATAAGCACAGATGTTTTCCTTTAAACAATACAGTATTGTGCACGAGATTGGTTAGAGAGGTACAAAGTTCACAATATGTTTTTATTTTGTTATCGATTAGAAGGTAAAGTATAAAGATTATATAAATCATTCAACATTGTAAAAAATATGTTACTTGTTTGATTTAGCTTTTTTCATTATCTAAGAACATTTTAATATAAATAAATAATTTTCAGAAAATCACGCGTGTATTCAAGTATTAATTAAAACCCCATCAGGAATAGTATGCAGGATGAAGCTTTCCATTTGATTGTAAAATAAGGTACATCAATTTCAACTAGCATTATTATATTTGAATTCCCAAATTTGGTTTGGAATACAGTTAGAGTTATGTTAGAAGCTTCCCAACAAATCAAACTTCTAATCTCCTGGCCATTACGTAAGAACAAATCATTTTTCATTTGAAATTATTATTTGTCGTTTATTCATATTTTCTTTGATAATTTAATTCAAGTTCTTAATTTAGAACTTTAATTAAAAATTTTACTTTTTAATCAATTCTAAAAAAGGGAAATTTTATTGATCTCGCTTTTCATATACATTCATGTTTTTTAGCATTATTAGCTTAAGTGGAATTTTAATCATGTTCAGAGTTTTGTATTTACAATATTTTACCATTTTTTATTAATTTATTTTTTAGAATGCATTTATTCATTTATTTAGTTAGTAAATATACACGCAAGTGTGAAGCAATTTGGGCCTGGAAGGATACATAATGCCTTAATATGAAATCTTCAAATTTCCACTCGAATTTTTACAACTTTCTCTTTTAATAATTCAGTTTTGTTAAGTAGGATCATGAAAAATGTACTTTTGAGACAATCGTCTTTCTCTTTTGCATTACTGCAGCAACCAGCGGGAGTAGTCTCCCCTAAACTTTCTCATATATTTCCCCAAAAAGGTGATGTTTCCCCTCCCCCAGCGTGGATAAAAAAATTAGAACCTACTGTAACCCAGAATCCAATGAATATCAGAAGGCTTTTCATTGTAGATTATAGTGATTGTAAAATATTTAGGTGAAGAATCATATTCAAAGAGATCCGTGCCGATAAAAACACACACTGCTTCCACTCTTGCCGGCTCAAGGACAAAGCGACGTAATCCTTCCGCGTGCACAGAGATTGCTACCAGTTCGCCTGCGCATGGAGAATAGGATTAAAAAAATTGAATATGCAATTTGGACGCCTTTTTGCAACCGATTGGAACGGAATTTGGGTACAGATCTATAATTAATTTTAGCAACCGTCATACCAATTTGTATTTATCTAAGCCAAAGGGTTTAGGAGATATAATTTTTACAAGTATCCGATTATACAGACCGACAGACAGTCAACTCTTTGACGTATTTGGCCCAAAATTTTATAATGACCTACATTCATGATGATAAAACTGTGTACCAACTTTTATCCATCTATCTATTCAAGGTTTTGATTTATCGTGTTCACATGAACACGAACAGACAGACAGACTTCCCGCAGACGGATGTTGTCGAATATTTGATGGAAACCTACAAATTATGTGTAAAGACCACTTACCAAATTTTATCCTTGTAGCTTTAATAGATATTGAGTTATCGTGTTCACAGGCGCACAGACAGACATAATTCTAAAATTGTGTTTTTCGGACTCAGGGAGGTCTAAAACGTAGAGATTCGTTAAAATCTCGAGTTCGAATATTTTGACGATTATAATACTTTCTCTTTGTATACTTCGTATACGAGAAAGCAAAGAGATAATTCCTTTGCTACTCATGGTTAAGAAAGTTGTTTATTTTCATTTATTAAAACCGTAATATTATTAATTCTATGAATGAGTTTTACATTTTCTAAAAAGATTTACTACATGCATGACCTCAAAATCATTTTTGCATTAAAATCCAAACAAACTATCATTAAGATAGAGAATTAATACAGTTGAAACTTTATTTCACGATGAATTTAATTTCAGATGTGTGGGATAATATTATACGAAGGAATGGAATTTCTAAGCAATTTAGGAGTGGGCTTCACCATATCTCTCGCTATAACATTATGAGTTGCATGATAAATCCCTTTATTTAAAGTGCATCCAAAATTTTGAAGAGACCTTTCTGATAAGGTAAACAAATTATGTGATTAATTTTGCAGTTCATCAACAGAACGTGGTTGGAAGTTCAGGAATAGGTGAAAGTTAATCTAACCCTCATGGGAAAATTGCTTGCTTGTAGTAAGATTTAATCAAACTGAGCCAGTAATTGATGTCCATGCTTTCTCCCTAATATATCAGAAGTTTGCCTTTTGCTGACATTCATTCGTCGCGAATTCAGTTATCTGTTCTGAATAGAAAACTTGTTTTCGGGATATAACATTTCCTAATTGATGCACACTATCATATCCAACCACTGGGTTCATCTTTCATTATTTTCTACATATTTATTCCTTAAGCCCTTTAGAAATACAAAATTAAAACCCAGAATACACTTTAAAACGTTGCATTAATTGAAATCCATTTGCAGAATCTTGCAGCTTCCCATCTGGCTTATTAAAGTTTATTTAAAAAGAATTGGTAAAACAAATGGACTGATAAAATTAAACAACACATTTAGCATTTAATTTTTCATTTATGCTTTATTTACGTTAAGTCTTATGATATAAAAATTTCAATAAATGACTATGTATAAATAAATGTTACATATAAACATGGAATGTTAAGATAATTTGTGGCAATGTATATGTTACTGTTAAAACGTATAATTCATATATTTCATAGAATAAATAGGTATTCAACTAGGTAATTGATGAAATACCTAGTTATGCCATGAAATAAAGGATTCCACGTTTTAACTGTAATATATATAAATTCTAATAAGTTCAAAATACCGTGTTATTGGAATTATCATCTTTTCTTAGCAAAAGAAGTTTGAAAAAGATGATGGATTCTCCCTTCATACGTAATTACATTGTTAAAAATTTTATATTTTTATTCAATATTTGCTAAGGCCTGAACTTATAATAAAAATTTACTTCATGAATATGCAGTGAGGTACCACAATACTACTTAACTATTCTACTTAAATTTTTCCTCGAAGTTGGCATAATATTTCAGTTTATCAAGGGATTTTTGAAGGATCTTTCTTTTAAAATGTTTTATGTTACTTACCATTATTTTCTGCCCCTAGTTTTGTCATCCATCTTTTTGACTCTAAAAAATACGCATCTCAATCTTGATTCCGAACTCCATCCAGCTGATTCGTACTCGTAAGTTATGACATAGAACTGATATTTTCCGTGTTCCATCATCTCTGAATATGTCACTCGCCCCAACTAATTTACTTTCCGTGTGTTTGGATCCATCCCTTAGATACGAAAGGAAATTCAGTGTTATGAGATTTCTAAAAATGAAACGCTGTCTACATCCAATTTGTAACTCGAATCTCCGCCAAACCGAATCCAAGATAGTGTTCGTTGAAACCCGACACATAGCTTTCAGCTATATAAAAATGCCACGGATATTTCTCAACATATGTCAAAGACGTTATTACCATCTATTGACTTATACTGATTTGTCCAAGTCATGAAGACATAAAAAATAGTATAAATCGAAAACTTTCTTCTCTCGAACTTTTTGAACACTTCCACATAAGAATGCTATTTAAAAACGTGTGGTAACCACTGCTTGAATCCATACGTTAAGATGTTTAACTTTCTCGAAAGACACTATTGAAGGTAATTGAAAAACATTCAAAACTTTTTTCTACTGCTCATTTGCCACTTTTAACGAAGGTATTTTGGGCGTTATATCACTTTGTTACACAGTTTCATTAGTTTTAATGATTTCCATGAGTTTTCACGGCAAAAGTATCTATTGTTTAATTCCATTTTAAATAATCTACTAAATTTCCTTTGCGTTCGACAAATTAAAAAATATATTGAAATAATGTCAATAACTTGCAAGGAAAGAAAAGTTTTAACTATTATCCTTACACGGAGTGGAAAGTCAATTGGTAAATGAACCAAAAAATAAAAATAAACACAGATTTATTTTTGAATGTTTGTGAATATGCGCAGTTAAATAAATGCAATAAGGATTTCATAATCAGTTGACGAAAATTTCTAAGCATGCTGCATATAAATAATTCCTCGTTTTCTTATGCTTATTATATAGGCTGGTTACTTTATTTATTTTTCCAGGACACTAATTAAATCCAAACCTTGACGTAGCTTATGCTACAGCATGAATTCACCTTATTTAAAATTTATATAAAAGTCTCAGTCAGAGTGAATGGCAGCGGGCATTTTTGCTAAAAATATCCTTATACATACTAAGGATTTTCAAATTGCGTTTAGCTTAAAAATACTAAATCAGCTCATGAAATGTATGATATTTAATTCATATTAACTTAAAATAGTTATATAACTTCTATAAAATCAACTTTTCTTGAATTATCAGACAATTTTTAAATGAGAAAAATTTTAACTTTTACCGAAATTTAACAAATTAATTAGATAGGGGCACATAAAAGATTGATATTATTTCATTGATGGCGAATCCTGGCACATACCCTTGCAACTATAACCTTTAAAATTATTTAACACATTCGATACGGCGCACTGTTTTGGAGATAATCCCCAGAAGCCGAAATGTTTTTTTGCTTTATATTGACCATTTTTAATAAAAAAAACCATGTTTGCATTAGAAATGAGCCACTTCGTAACTCACTTCGTGCAAATAAGATGATTGAACACTACGTGTGCAGGTCGCTCCTCGGAATAGTTTGACGTGAAAACGTCTTTCCTCTCGTCGGTCGAACTTTTTTGTGTGACAAAATACCGTCAGATTTGAATCGCTACTAACTACGAGACTAATAATGAGAAAATAATGGTTGACCCCACAACGGATAGATTATATCTATAACAGTTTGTCGCATACTATTTGTTTGCCCTTGGGTCACTCATTTTAGTAAGGTGACCAACTTTAGCTCGAAAATCAGCTGCAACAAAAGGGGGACATAAATAAATTGAAGCTAAAAATATCATAAATAAAAGAAAAAATAATTTATTACAATAATAATACAGAATACACTATGATCTCATAAATGCATAAAAAATGCAATTGTAGCATAATTTGCTGTGCACTTTTTGAGGAAAGACAGAACTTAGAAAAGGGGGACTCATTACAATAAGAATATAGAATACACTATGATATCATAAATGCATAAAAAATACAATTGTAGAATAATTTGCTGTGCACTTTTTGAGGAAGGACAGAAATTTGAAAAGGGGGACTCATTACAATAATAATACAGAATACACTATGATATTATAAATGCATAAAAAAATACAATTGTAGCATAATTTTCTGTGTACTTTTTGAGGAAGCACAGGACTTAGAAAAGGAGGACTGTCCTTCAAAATGGAGGACGGTTGGTCAACTTAATTTTAGGGACTAAATTGAAACCAATACCAATTTTATGTTTGGAACACACTATATGTATATACACTATTAAGTTTTTTACACTCTTCGAAGATAATTTTTGTTTTAAACCAGTCTTATCCCGACGGTTGCTTTTTCCATACTAACTGATATTTGTAAATGAATATCATTGCACACACGGTGTGCTACCCATCTTTTTGGCTCGGCAATGCATTCACACACTGTGTGCAATCCGTCTCGAATGGGTTAAGCAGTGTCGCAGGCATGAAGAGTAAGACAAATCACACCACTCGAGGGGGTAACCTTCCTTAGACCTTGCCAAAATTCTCTTCCTACTGCATAATTATATAACACTACAAAGTTTATAAATGTTTTCAGAAGCGAGTCCATAAGGCTGTGCTGATATTTTCCCGTATATCTCCGGATAACAACGGATAATGGATTTTCTTAGAATTTCGAACATGTAAAGTATAGGATTGTACTCACATTGGACAGTGACGATTCGATCACGAGAGTATTTAGGAGACCGACCAGAAATTGATGAAGACAAAAAAAATCAACTCATCCCTTTTCAATGAAAGCTGATAACGAGATGAAACTTTCATCAATGGTTATGTTTTATGAGCATAATATTTGCATGAATTTTCGTAAAAGTAGCAAAATATTCGGGAAGATATAAAGAATTCTTTAAAAAATCCCAAATTTCCCAGCATGTTTTTTTGCTTATAACCTGCACAGTTTTCAACCAAATTATATGAAACTTAAAGAATACGTGACAATATGTTAGAAAAGCACATTTTTAAAAAATTTGAAGTAAATGTCCTAAACATAAGAGAAATTATAAGTATTTGTAGTAAATGATTTTTTACTGCGTTTTGCGAAATTTAGAGTAATATTATTTTCATGATATAAGAGCCAGATATATAGGACAACTTATATGAAAATTCCAGTATTAGTATTCCGAAAGATATCGGCATTGCAACTTCGTTAATTTCGGTACACTCTAAGAGAGGCTTAATGATGAGGGGTTTTTCACAAACTATTTTTTTTTCAACTTGAATCTTCGAATAGTAATCGACGAGCTATAATTTAAATTATGTATTTAACTCATAAGTGTACATGATTATTCAGGATATACAACTTTCATGAAATTCAATATTAGTGTTCGAAGATTCAAGTCAATATGACAAGTATGTTATATATTTCGCCAAGCAGAAATTGATCAAAACCCCAGTATTCAAGATGACACATGTATTCATATTAGCGAATGATACATAGATTCAGGCCTATATGCTGATAAATGTGTCATAGCTAAAATATATGGATTGTTTCTAATGGTTCGAGCATTGAAAATCATTTCAGAAGGCCATAGTGGTTTGAAATTATAATTTCTCATACGGTGTGAGAGGGTTTACGTTTCAAGACGTGGTGACATAAAAGATTTGCGGTACGCGTTAACTTTGACAAACAAATGTGCTGCTGTTTCTGTGGAGAAAGGGTTTGTTTGGAGAAGAGATGCAAGATTATGTGTCGTCATCGGGCCACTATTCGTTTTATAATAACCACAGTATAGCTTCAAATCGGATCATTAATCCAGCATATCAAGTTGGGTAGTTCAAAAATAACTTGCGTGAAATTGCTGTTAAGCGAAGTAAAAATGCTTATTCGTATCATACTTTATTCATCTCATTACATATTTATTCATTGTGCAGATCTTTATGAAGGCATTAGAAGGTCAATATTGCAATATGCAACTCAATACAGTAATTATTTTAATTCAGATGGATATATTGAAAACTTCGGAAGCTTTAAATATCTGAAGAAAATGTTGATTAAAAGCACAAATTAAATTTAGAATTTTGCTTTAATTGAAAAATATTTTCATAGCATGCACTACTCTCATAATAGATATTTAAAAACATCAGTAACTAAAATATTTTATAGTTAAGACAATCATTTTTATATCTCTGATTTTTTTTCGTTTTGTATAAATATATTTAAAGAAAATAAATGATTTTTTTCAAGCTTGCGCTCATTGAAAGAATTTAATACAACTTTCAACAATATTTTATGGAAAAAAGCTCAGAAATGAAAAGTGAAGATAAAAAACATTCATGCGGTTTAATTTTCTAACTATAACTAAAGAAAAAATGACACTTTTTGGTTATTGAGAACAAAGGTACAAAATTGACCAGTATAAAAATGTCCCACTCTAAAATATTTTTATTTGTCTCATTAAGGTGTTTTTATTAAATGTGGTTAATGTTTCATTAAAATAGTTTTATTTTCTTTTAGTTTTTCATGGTTCAATAACAAAAAGATAAATTTTAATGTCCCTTCCTGGAAATAATTGCTTTTCTAAGTTGCTACTTAGAGTGACATCATGTTTCTGTAAAAGCTTCTACATCCATTTGGGTTAAAAAATAGTACGTAAAATCTTTTCATTCATTAACTAATAGAAAATGTGGATTTTATGTTTGCTTCTTCTATAATTAGCCAGTTCATATCAGGAATTTTAATCACTTTTGCTGCTAAATGAAACCACTTTCAAACAACAATATTATTTGAAATATATGCAACAAAGTATTTTATTTTAAAAATGTATTTTTATTGATTTTATTTCAGATTTGATGAAATCTAATAGATATTTTAGAACTTTTTCAAAACCATAAAATTTTCAAACATTACTTTAACTGCTCTTTTGTCAATATTTTTTCATTAATAATAATTTGAAAATATGTGTGATATATATAGTTTTCAATCGATCTAACCATAATTAATATTTCTAGATTGCTGATAGTTAATGGTTGAATTAAGTTGAAATTGCAACACAATACAGTTTACTTTCAACCTGAAAGTAATTACTCTAAAATACCTTTATTATGTCTTTCAAGGGACATCACTGGAATAAGACGAACGAAGTACTATTAGATCTTGATTGAATGAGTCCATGTAATGTTTGACCTCTACGGCAAAGAAAAACATTCAATTCTCTGTTTATTTTACTGAGTAAAAGTCAAGATTTCATTCTTTTAGAGACTCAACTTCAAAAACACCCTGGTCAGTGTGGATCGTTTCAACCTTTTCTCTACAAAACATGTCAATAAAGCATTCCAGTCAATGCTGTTGTGAGCAGGACTGCATTATAGTTGGACTGAAGGTTCACAGGAATGTTATAGTTGGACCGAAAGTGCACAGACTAATGTTCTAGTTGGACTTGCGTTAGAACAGGTTTCTGTGAAGAAGAGCATGAATGGCAACAAGGTGGAACACACGTGTTTTCTTTTTTTTTGATTCGGCTAGATGTGATGGAGAGGTGAAGAATGGATGTGAAGTGATGTCGCCTTCCCTTTTTTGGATTCCTGTTTCTTACGAGTTGCTGCTTGGTGTTCCAATCATGTTTTCGTGAGATGAATTGAAGCGACTGCCATGTGCCTTTAAGGACATATTATCCCAATGACTTCAGCATCACAGGTGTCCCTACTAAAAGTGTAGCATGATGGAGATCTCGGCTTCGAGTCAATGATTTTTCGATCTTCAAAATTTTCTTCCTGAGTTTAAGCATGTGTTGGTAAGACTTTTTTTATGTATTTATTTTCAGCTATAGGGTTAGGCCCAATTTACATTTTTTTACTCACACCATAACATTATGGTGCCGCGACTTAAAGTAAATTTTTCAGGTTGAGTACTGGGCACCAATGTGTGAGAGCACATTTTTGAATTTATGATATTACTGAAGGTTTATTTGTATGTATTTGGTATAATTCGTATTATTTCTCACTGTATGCATGCAGGGATTTAAGCATTGTCTAGTTTAATTTGATTTATTTAGTGTTTAAATATGCCTCCTAAAAAACAAAAAGAATTTACAATCAGTATGGCTGCATCATTGCATTGTTTTTCTGGTGAGGTTGAGGAAAATTTTGATTTTTTCTTGGATCTATTGGAAAGTTTGTCAACCCTTGAGGAATGGTCGGTTGAAAAAAAACTACTAACACTAAAATTACATCTAAAGGGAAAAGCTCTGAAATTTTTGTCTGATGACGTTTCCAATGAGCAGCAAAATAATTTTGAGGAGCTGGTAGGGATATTGAAAAAGAAATTTTCAAGATCTGTATCTTTTGAAATCTTGCAAAACAAATTTAACAAAATTGTTCAGCAGCCAGGTCAATCGGTAAAGGATTTAGCAGAGGAAATTTCAAATGCTGCTAACAGATACTTCAATAAAGGTAACAGTAAAAATCCTGAAATTTGCACATTAACAGAAAAAATGAAATTTTCAAAATTTTTGGAATCTCTTAGGCCTGACATTAGGACACAGGTTAAGATTTTGGGTCCTTCTTCTTTTGAGGAAGCAGTTAAGCAGGCGTGTAATGCAGAAATTGCCTTCAATGATACTGCTGCTGCTTCAAGCAATGTTTTCACACCAGCAGAGGTTAACATTTTGTTGGCCAATCATTTTGAGAGTAGTAAAAAAATTGAAGAATTAAACAAAAAGATTGAAAACTTAACCCAAATTTCTGTCGGTAACCATTCTGCTTCTGAACCATGGGATAGAAGTGCATTTAACAGAAATGACCATGGTAGTAGTGCATTAAATGTAAAAATTGAGTGTCATATTTGTGGAAAAGGTCATATAACGACCCAATGTTGGTATTAGAAAGTAATGCAGGCTCTCACAATTCTCATCCACAAAGATCCTATAACAGAGGAAACTTTTATCCAAGGAGAGGTTTCAGGAATACTAGGTCTTGCCCATTTCATCAGGGTAGAAATAACAGAAATCATCCCTATCACAGAAGGAATTTAAACTTCTAGGAGGTTCTTGCAATACTGATGATAAATATGCAAGACATAATAACAATCATGCGAGAACCCAAAAAAATATTGTAAAAAGAAACAAATCAAATAAAGAGATGATTAAAGAAAAAACAAATAACAAAATTAGTAAAGGAAAGGGTGAATATAAAAGGGAGAGCATGAAACAAAAGGTCTCAAACAACACATCTAATAAAGAAAAGGATAAAAATAAAATTAAAGAAAATGGTAAAATAAATGTAAAGGAAGTTCAAAACAAATTAGAAGAGGATGTTGTCATCATGTCATGCAATTCTAGCAGCAATTTGAATTTACCCATTATAGACTTAAAATTTTCTGACAGTTGTTTTGCAGCTTTGTTAGATACCGGGGCAAATGTCAGTTTGATCCAACCCAGTGCTCTTGAAAAAATAAAAGAACAGAATAAGGTAACATTTGTATCGAGATTAGTACGAATTCACACACTTAACAACAACACACTTCCCTACCACTCTGCTGTAAATATAAAGTTTAGGATAGGAAACAAATGGTTTAGCAATCTATTTTTTGTCACACAGACTAATTGGTCTTCAAAATATAGTATTATTCTTGGCTATGATTTTATTCAAAAAAATTGCATTGTTTTAGATATTCCAAATCAAAAACTTTTAATCGAAAAACAAAGTTTTGGCTTTTATGAGGATACACCTCGAAACAGTTCCCCAAGTTTGTCAGCAGATACAGAGTCAAGTCAGGTTAGATTGGTGAACAATGTAACAATTCTTCCTAACTCTTCTAGAATTTTAAAACTAAAAATTTCTGATTCCTTCACGAATGAAAAAAATGTTGTTTACATTCCATCTTGTAATGCTGATATTTCAATTAATGAATCCATACATAATGTTGATAATTCAGGCAATATTATAACCATTGTAGAAAATAACACATCTAACAAAATTACTTTGAGAAAAAATTCGAAATTGGGACAGGTACATTCTACAACAGACTTTATTTTCAGGGATAGCAATGATTTTGATGAGGAGCCTAATGAAATATTACAGGTTAACACTTTAACTGCAGATGAAATTACAACTCTTCGCAGAGAGGAATTGAATGCAGATAACTTTAATTTGGAACATTTAAATGAAACTGAGAAAAATGAAATTTTAAAACTGTTAATGCAAAATTTTAAAGTATTTTCCAAGTCTTATCAGACATTGGGTTGTACAGATGCCATTACACCTGAATTTAAACTTTTACATAACTTCCCCATACAGACTAAACCTTACCCTATACCAAAGATTGCACACGATTTTGCTAAGCAGGAAATTCAGAAGTTACTCGAGGCAGGCATCATTGAACCATCTACTTCAAATTACAGTTTTCTCATTATTTTTGTCAAAAAGAAATCAAATTCCAAAGAACTAAAATTCAGGATGGTTGTAGATTACCGATTATTGAACAGTGTCACAGAATCATTTAAAATTTGCCTACCAAAAATTGCAGATATTCTTCATGAGATTTCTGGTAAAAAGTGGTATAGCGTTCTCGACTTGAAATCAGCATTTTTTCAAATTAAGTTAAAGAATTCAGACAAACATAAATTGGCATTTTGCTCCGAGTTGGGAAACTTCCAACCCACTCGTTTGCCTTTTGGGAGTAAAAACTCTACTCCTTATTTCCATTTGCTTATTTCAAAGTGTCTTGATGATTTTAAAGGTCCAAACATTCACTTTTTCTTAGATGATATAATCATTGCGGCTAATTCAATTTCTGAAATGAACACTAGATTGCAACTGGTTTTTGATAGACTTGCAAAATTCAATTTGACTCTTGATCCCAACAAAATCCAGATTTGTAAAACCAATATCACTTACTTAGGTTTCAATATTAGTGCTAATGGTTATGCTCCTTCAGAGGATAACATTCAAAAAGTTACAAAATTCCCTGTTCCCCAGAATGTAAAGCATGTTCAGTCTTATCTTGGCATGATGAATTATTTCAGACATTTAATTTTTAATTATGCAGAAGTTGTTGAGCCAATTGTAAATTTAACCAGGAAGGGCACACCTTTTGTTTGGTCTGATAATTGTCAGGATGCATTTAATGTAATGCAGGAAATTATACTCAACAAGCCTACTATAAAAAATTATGATGAATCTAAACCCTTATATTTAACTACCGATGCAAGTAACGTGGCATTGTGTGCTATTCTGTTACAAAAAGATGGTGAAAATTTTTATCCAATTGAATTCTTTTCCAAACAACTATCTCCTTCTGAAAGAAATTATCCATCAATTCGTAGAGAACTTTTTGCAATTTTCATGGGTATTAAACATTTCAGGGAATATTTATATGGCAGACATTTTTATCTCTTGACAGATGCTAAGTCATTGACTTATCATATGAATTTAGATAAGCAACCAGACATTGTTAAACGTTGGTTATTATATTTACAAGACTTTTCTTATAATATTGATCATATTAAAGGTTGTGACAATCCAGCTGATTTTCTTTCTCGAATGCAAATTGAGGATGTAGTAGTAAATAATCTTTTCCATATGGGTGACCAACTATCTCACAGTAATATAAAACTTTGTCAGTCAATGGATTCCTGTACTAGTGAAATCATAAAAAGGATTGAGGAAAAGGATTCAAAAACATGTCAAAAATATTTTATTGATTCTTACACAGGATTATTAATGTTTAAAATTAAATCAGGAAAGGATCAAATATTGAATAAAATATATATTCCCAGAAATTTAGTGAGAGATTGTTTATTAGTTGCTCATGCTCCTCATTTTGGTGTACAGAAAACTTATGATTTTATCAAAATTAAGTATTTTTGGCCTGGAATGTATGCAGATGTAAAACATTTTTGTGAAAATTGTTGCAATTGCATGCAAAATAAACCTGAACGTAAGACAATTACTCATTCTATTCCAAAACATCATTTGGCACCAGGTGAATTTTTGGCAATTGACATTGTCGGTAAACTTCCTCGCTCAGTTGACAACCAAAATTACATTTTGACCATTGTAGATCACTATTCAAGATACTTAGAAGCTATTCCAATACCTAATACTACTTCTAATACAATTATTAGACATTTAAATTACTATTTTTCTAGATTTGGTTTACCCAAATACATATTGTCTGATAACGTCACTTATTTCAAATCTGATGAGATTGTAAATTTTTATGAGTCTTTAAGAATTGAACACAGGAAAAGTTGTATTTACTATCCGAAATCTAATGGATTTCTGGAGAGAACTCACAGAGTACTTAAAGAATCTGTAGTTTGTTATTCTTTAAATTGCATTACAACAACTCCAAACATGTTGTCACACAATATACACCCGCAGAATTATTTTTTGGAAGAAGGGTTAACATTCCAATTCATTCATATGATGATCCTAAATATGTTGAGGATTTTTCTTTATATTTATATAAGGTTCAGAAACAACTAAAAGAATTCAATGAGAATGTTAAAGTAAATGAAGAGAATTACTTTAAAAAACATGATAAATACATTAAGGGTTGTAAGAGAGAAAAATTACAGTTAGGGGATAAGGTTTTCATGCAGGTATTTGTTGATCCACAGTTGCTGCATCCTAAGTACAAGGGACCTTATGAGATAAGTAAATTTTTTAGAAATGAAAATTATTTAGTTAAAGTAACAGAAGGTGATGAAATAAAATTTGTAAAGGTACATGTAAGTAAAATATTCAAACAACCGGAACTCAGAGAAAATTGCAAATCTGTTTAAAATTTTGGAGAGTGTATACATATTTCTGTGTTTGATGGCAGATCTATTTCAGTAAATAGTAAAATTTTTAAATTTAATGGAAAGAAGATTAATACTCTACAAGATTTGTTTGATATGATATTATTTTGACTATTTAAAAATTTTTTGAAGACGTTCAAATTTTGGTTTGGATTAGGCAGGCTGGTTCCGCTTTTCTGAGGAATAGTTAACTTGGTGTTGTATCTTTCAAAAAAAAAATACATAGAAGGTTTTATTCATGCTTTGGTGGATCTGTTTACATCGCACAGTGGTTCTGTTTACACACATGGTTGTTTTAAAATGTGAATGATAAATATGAGATAAAAAAATAATTAGATACAAAAAAAATTCTATTAATGATGAAATAAATTGATGTTGAATAGTTATGAGTGGTTACTCATATAAGTTTTACCTGTATAAGTATATTACCTGGTTACTTCAAACTATTATTCCTAAAGTATTTATATACACTTACATGTAACTGTAATTCAATGAAAAACTAATAGGATGAATGATAGATTCTGTAAACATGCTGATATGTATGTGAGAAAGTTATACAATAAAACTATGACATAAGAATTGTATATTGAAAAGTGAAGTTGATGAATTTTTAAGCACAGAACATAAGTGAACTGTTCGCAACTGTGAAAAAATTCAATTTAATTACTACTATTGCTCGATAAATTTTTAAGTGTTATTGTAATCATATATATTTTGCATATTAGTCAAGTGAATGTTATCTTGTGTATTGATGAATTTTTGAAAATGAAAATTTTTTATTCTGATGTGTGTAATTTTAATATTTGGACTTCATGCATGTGGAAAGGTTAATTGTTTGCATTGCCAAATATTAAAGCAAATATTGTAATTATTGGTATCACTATTTTTGAAAAGGCATCAAAGAGTATTGATGATATGTCATGTGTAATTATGCATTGGTTAAGATTTTGTAATATCCCATTGGTTCGAGAGTTATTATGGTTATCTTCATCGAATTAATGAAATTTTGAAGTTTAATATTAAAATTTTCTTTCTGCAATCATTGATATGAAATTACTGAGTGCATACAGTGGGTGTCAACTGAAATTCATTTATAGTGATGTAATATGTTTTGTGTTATATTTGCAACTTTTATTATTAATTTGAAGTTCTACTTGGAGCTCTATTCTTCTTCGGGGGGAGGAATGTGAACAGGACTGCATTATAGTTGGACCGAAAATGCACAGACTAATGTTCTAGTTGGACTTGCGTTAGAACAGGTTTCTGCGAAGAAGAGTATGAATGGCAACAACACACGTGCTTTCTTTTTTTTTTATTCGTCTAGATGTGATGGAGAGGTGAATGGATGTGAAGTGATGTTGCCTTCCCTTTTTTGGATTCCTGTTTTTTACGAGTTGCTGCTTGGTGTTCCAATCATGTTTTCGTGAGATGAATTGAAGCGACTGCCATGTGCCTTGAAGGACATATTATCCCAATGACTTCAGCATCACAGGTGTCCCTACTAAAAGTGTAGCATGATGGAGATCTCGGCTTCGAGTCAATGATTTTTCGATCTTCAAAATTTTCTTCCTGAGTTTAAGCATGTGTTGGTAAGACTTTTTTTTCAACTGCAGTTGAAGCTTCCTTTTTCCCAATATGTTGCAACATTTTTGTACTAGTTAAAATAATATTTTCTTATAACTTATCACTATACTGAAACATTTTTAGTGTAACGATACATATTTTTCATATACGTGTTTTGATGATTTTTACAGATTTTTGATGTGTAGACAGTAATGCCGTGGATAAATATTAATAAATAGTGTTTTTCTTGTCTACTCAATAGTGTGCTCTTGCCTTTGGTGTACTAATCATTATTACGATCATTGTGCCATTTTTCATGTATTTATTTTCAGCTATAGGGTTAGGCCCAACTTAGCATTTTTAGTCACACCATAACAGCTGTCAAATAAGATCAACAGACTTTCACACTGCCAATCCATAAGATGCATATTTTTTCACTCTCAAATATGGTCAGAAAAAATATAATACAAAGAAACAACAATATCATTACGTTCTATGTCACGTCCTCCCCCGAAACCATCTGAAAATCATTTTCGAGCTACTCTATATAACCTCGAGAAACCTCGAGTTAGATAATACAAGAACATATACTTTGTTAAATATTATTTCGCTAAAAAAATAATGGAAATATTTTTATTTCAGAAATAGTTTTAAAGATTGTAATACTGAAAATTTGAACTCGGCGAAGTACTGCCGAATATCTCAGACGCTATAATTTTTTTTAACATTGAAAAAAATAATAAGGGTAATTCACATGCTTAAGTACCCTTTCATATCTATGTGGAAGTTTTTTTGGTACGTACCTCCTCAGATTAAACGTTGTTAAGAAGATGTGCACCGCTAACCCTATTACCACAAGATGATCTACAATATTCTTACAATTTAGTTCCGATGGTGTGGGGTTTCAGAATATCGTAGGAACCTCCTATAAATATCGTAAAATATCTTACGCTAATAGAGGATGCTTGGATATTGCTCCTTATCCCCAAGCATGCATAAAGTGTATCAACTTCAGATCACTTAAGTGTGCAAAGCCCGCTGCCAATCTTCAAAGGAATCCATACTTGAATCTATGATCTATCAATCCTGAAAAGAAGATTTTACCAAAGGACTAATGCGATTCCATGAAAATCTGGTAAGAAATATATCAAACATTTATTATATGTTGCAACTTGAATGAAAATAACAACACTATTTGCTTTTGCCAATTTATTTTGCATTCGGCTTTTGAAACATGAGATTAGTTTGGATTCGACGCGTATTATATAACTGGATCAAATATCGATATGATTATTTAAAACTGTTATTCTAGTCATTAAGAAAATGCTTCCCGCCATTTTTTCAATTGCTAGCAGACAATACGAGGGGCGTTTTTTTATCAACCTCCGATTGAACCTCAAAACAGACAGACAGGAGGTAGGGTATTGGGATGTGCAGTAGAATTGATGTCTCCACTAAGTGCGAGTTACGTAGTGTTATTCGTTTTCTTCACGCAGAAGGAAATAGTGCAGCAGAAATTCACCGAAAAATTATCCGAGTACACGGTGAAAACTTTATGAGCGATGGTGTTGTACGTGAATGGTGCAGAAACTTTAAAGACGGGCAAACCGACGTTCTTGATGAAGAAGGACAAGGACGCAAGTCTGTCATAACAGAAGATCTTGTTCAACGAGTACCCGGCAGCATTTTGAGCAGTTTAAATGGGACGTGTCTGATCACCCGGCGCATAGCTCCGACTTAGCGACGAATGATTCTCTTTCTTGAATTGAAGAATGGCTAGAAGACTAAAGCTTCCAGATATAGGGGGAGCTTCATAACAATATTAAATCCCATCTCACATCATCACTGACGGCAACGTTCTTTGAAGAGGAGATCGGAAACCTAGTCTACCGATATGGCAAATGCCTGAATTTTCACTGCGAATATGTCGAAAAGTAACCATGTTTGGACATAACTTTTGATAATAAATTCATTTTGTCCTCTACTGTTGTCTCTTTTTTATGGCCATCGGTGGTTGTAAATAAAAACCGGCCCTCGTATCTCTTATCACATTCGACAACCTTACTAACATATTTCGTTCCTTCCATAGGAGGAAGGAACGAAAAAAATGAAAAAGATAAAGAACGACGCGGGTCATTAATGAAATACTCAATCAGAAAGCGCAGTAAAACTACCTACAGGGTGATAACATGACTAAAAGATTAGTTGAGGCAAGCGAAATAATCATGGTTTAAGGGTACAGCACTTCTATCACCAGATTTAAAGGAAATATTTCTACTGTTATAGTGGGTGCAGTAAAAATTTCTGTATTTAAAATGAAAAATATTATATCATTTCAAACTCATTAATTAAATTTTAGCTACCTAGTTTAATTTTTTTTATATATTTTACAAATGAAATTGAAATTTTGGGTGCAATAAGATTAAATATAAAGTGAATTTTATACAAGAAGATTAGGAAAAAAATTTAAAATATCTAAAAGAAACAGTCCTGATATCAATACTGAAAAAGGCTTGCGCCTTGATCAAGGAATAAAAGCCAAGTCGTAATAACGGAAGCGGAACAAGAAAGAAAGGTCACTCGAGGTATTTTCTGGAATAACGACAGAAAATAATCTTTATATGGAGCAGTTTTATTTCACAAAAGAGTGAAGTGTCTGGCACCGATACTGGAGAGCCAATTAATACGTTGGCTGAGAGGTATTAGAGCTAATTCATGGCTTTCGGACTGAAGGTTAGATGTCAAAAATGTTGATAAAGTTCCTCCTATTAGAAGAAATAAGAGCCTCTTTTAGTGTAAACAAGGAAGCTAATCTTTCCTGGAGTAGAATAGGAGTTTTAACAAAGTAATGATGCAATATATCGTAAAAGAAGGAAAGATTCAATGTTATTAAAAGGATTTTAGAAAAAAAAAATTTGAAAATAACAAACCTAATTAAAAGAATATACATAATATTCGAAATTCTTTTTCATTATTTATTATGTGTTTTTTCATTTTAATTTGATGATATTATAGTTGAAAATTCATTCATAAGAATTTTTTAATTACTCAAATTGTGTTTTAGTAAACAAAGATAAATTCGTGTAAGATCAATAATTGCATGGATCATTGTAATTGATGATCATAATGATGAATATTATAGGATCATGGGGGATGGTGAATTATGTGCAATAACATACGGAGTGATTTACAATTAAAAGTTAGTTTAATCACACTACTACTTACTAAAGACTACTTACAAGATATTTTGAATTTCAGTTTTGCCGATCTAAAATCCTACAATCAGTTTTAAATGCAACATTAAATATTTACAGTAATCACCTACTATAAATGGCCTACGCATTCAAAGCTGCTGAAAGGCATTTTACAGTTAATTAGCAGTTAGTTTTCCAAGTAGTTCGAAACTAAAATACTTTTTAGAGCTAATTAGAAGTGAATTAGACTTGTTTACTAATCACTTTTCACTACTTGAATAGACTGGAGGTGATGTTTTTCAAACGCTCAATTTTAGTAGTTAATTAGTCGCGATTTTCCAGCAGAAAAGATGTAATAGTTGCTATCGTGACAAAGAAAATTGAATGAAACTCATTAATATTCTGCTTTAAATATTTGTAACCAAATAATGAAGTGCAATTTGTATATTATATTTTAAATAGATATTTATCCTCGCTTCTTCAGCTTCCTATGAAATATAACACATTTTGAGCTTTATAACTGAAGTTGAATCTTTAGGAACAGACATAAATGTTATGCTGAGTAACTGAAATTCGACTATGTATGTCTGAATTTTATCTAGTGAAGTAACTCAATCTCTGAATTCTGTAAAATAAATTAGGAAAGTCAACTATTTTATAATTCAAAATTGATGTAAAGGTTTTTAAAATTGAAATAAATTTCCTTTCAAAACACCTTTTAAATACAGACAATTATATTTAAAAAATTGAACCGTTATTAATGTAATTCAGATGCTTAAGTTCATTCCATATGTTTAATACAACAAGAAAAAATCTGGCTTTTGTGCCATTAAATTATACCAAATCAAACCTATTGGATACTTAAGTTAATTGTATAGCGAACAAATTCCTGCGATAATTCGCCGTTCAACTGGGCTTCTGAGCTCCTGAAATTCGTGAGGTATGAAGGTCCTTCTGTCGTTGTACCATGAGAATCTGGAAAGAAGAGTGTCATCCATTCTCGTAAACTGTCGAAACTTAGATGTAATCAAATTTATTTGTTATATTACGAATTACTTCTCCTGAATATTATATTAGTTATGTTGTTACTAATATTTTTAATAATTATTGTTTTTTGTTGTTTTTCAGTTCTCAATCATGTTAATTCTACAAAATTTTGGGCATTTAAAATAAATATTGTTGTTTCTTTTCGTATCATTTTTCTCGCGTTTTAAGAAGGTAAACAGCTTGTATTTTTCTTGCATTATTAAATTATTTTGTAAGCTATCATAAAACTTTCTAACATCAATTGGTTTTAATAAGTAAAAGAAGCTTTTACCAAATAATGCATTCTGAAAAATACTATCAGATTTTTATTCCTAGTTAATTTTGTGTGCTAATTTCTTCGACTTTCTCCTATAAATTTCGAAAACTGCAGCTTATCAGCGATTAGCATTAAAAAGAAGCCTGTCGAAAAATCTTGTAGGAAAAGCAGTTTTACTTAAATTCAGTACTTGATTCAATATTTAAAGATCTGTAAATTTTCAAATATTGAATAAAATGGAAAGACGCACTCGGACGTATATATACAGGGTGTACCTATCCTCCAAACCCTCTTTCTAACTTTCAGGAAGGTAAGACAGGAACTATTCGGAATCACTTAGCATTGCAAATTCGGTAATGTTTTCTTTACGATTAATGCAAAAGAAGAAAAGAGAGGAAGTAAAACATTAACCTTTAGGAGTAAAAAATCATTTTTATCATATAGTTTAATTAGTGAAAAAAGGAAAATATTGGAAAAGCTTTCGAAATTTCAATCGCAAGCTCATCCACAGACTTGACATCGGCATGCCAAGCTTGTGAAATCCAACAATCTGGGAGATTCCTGTCGTATATTCTTCCTTTCCTGACGGTTCAATTCACAACAACTCAATGCCATTTTCAACTGATTAATAGAGAGTATCGTACATTTTTGCTTTTAATAAAAGCAAACAGAATGAACAGAGAAATCAAATCATCAGGTACGACGATTTAACAGGCCAAAGAACAGGACCACCATGATCTATGCAGAGCTTTTAAATATAATGATACCGTTTTGCCGGACTTCAGTGATAAAATAAACGATGGACCCATGAATATTGGAACCACATGAAACTGCACAGTGATCATGTTTATAGAAAATTTTTAGAGAGATTTTTTGTAGAAAATCTTGTATTCCCTACCATCAGACGAGAAAGTTTGAGGTACGGTCTTAAAAGGGGGTCACGAAAAATGACAGTTCACACATGTACAGAGAATATTTTTTTCACTGCAAGTGTTTAATCTTCCATAGAACGTCCACCACCGCATGTAGAAGGCCTTTCCGACCTGTACGCTTGTTGCACTTGTAATGAATCACTCTGTATGTATGTTTCTTCCTGTGATGTTTTTTGTAAAAAATAATGCAACACTTCATCTGTCTTCTTCGAATTCAAAGATACGTTATGTTTTGATAGATTTAAAGAGATATTGAAAGTGTTGTTTTCCGTATGATATCTCTTTAAAAGAATACTAATGATAAGTATTCAAAATTTAATCGTCAGTAAATCTGAATTATTAAGTCCGTAGACTCCAACTCTATGAATAACTTAAAATTTTAAGTGAAGTTTCATGAAATTGTTGCTCACCGTAAACACTAGAATTTTTAGTTTATCAAAGATTTTCAGTGGATTGTTTGGGACATCATAGATTTTTTAAGAAGTTGTTTAATATTTCATAGTATCAGGTAAAAACAATACGAATGTCTGTGCTTTTGAAACTTGCAAACTAAAAACTGTTTTTAGTTGTTGTTGTTAGTTGTTGAATAAATAATTTGTCGAAAGAAAGTGTATTCTGAGTTTGTAAAAAATTCACAAACCTACAATTAGAAAACCATTTGCTTTGAAAACAAATAATACAACAACAATATTTTTTGGAAAGATTGTTTCAAATTATTACACAAAAAGAAAAATATTGTTAGGAAAAATTGAAATATATTTGCGGAATAGGATTTAATGCAACAGAGAGGTTTTATAAAAATTTTGCATCTTCGTCATTTGAATCAAATTATTAACTTTATTTTTTAAATAAAATATTTTTGAGTCATTTTAGTAGTAAAAATAATTAATTCGTATTCGCAAACAAACCTTTTTCCTTTAGTGTCCAATTGCTTAGATTTGTAACGCATTTTTTACAATGTAAACGGGTGTTTTGATTTATGACAAAAATAACATTATTAAATGTCATTTAAATGTCACATGGAAGAGAACAATTCATTACCTTAGAAGTTTTATGTCATGTAATACCTCTTCAACGTAATCCTTAATTTGAATTCAAACCATGTTTACAACATGATTAGTAAAAGTATAGAAACGAAATTTGCTTTTCCAAATTATTAAATATGAGAAAGTTCATTATTTCTTTTTCACTAAAGACTTTCTAAATTTTTGTAAATATACAATGCCTTGGAATATTCTAGATTTATAATAATCATGTGAGACTCGAGAATATCATGTTTAGAATAAAATACCTCTTGCGAATATTTAAATTAAGGATTAGTGATTCAATTTAAATACTTGTTTTGATTATTTACCACTTCCAACCAAAAATGTATAAAGAATTGGATAGTCATATGTTTATTTGATATAAATGAATAGTTACAATTACTGATAAAGAGAATTACAGTTCAACCAGCATTGAATTCTGAAGAGTGGGTGATTCCGAGGGTTTTCTTAACTTCATAATATGACCATACTCCTAAATAAAAGATTCGGCCAGAAATAACCTTCTCGTAGCTTATGAACGAGAAAAGAATCGAAATATTCAATACTAAATCAATTTACAAAACAAATCAATTGAATTTATATGATAAACCAGTGTCGAAATATCACATCATCTTGAGTCTTTTAGAAAATACGTAAACAAAAGAGGGCAATATGAACATATGATTTAATTATGACAACAAATTTTTGTATAAACAAAAAAAAAAACTAATAAATAGTATTATCTTTCTTTTAAAAATACAGATATAAGTTGTTAGTGCTAAAGTTGGTTTAAATAATGGTGTTGTTGGTATATGTATATGGATTTTTAAGCTTTGTTTAAGTAAAAATCTATCAATTATGTATTAATACAACAGTTCCAGTATGAACTACAATTTCGAAATTTGAATACAAGCTTAAAGTCTTCTTTCATGCTATAAAGACATAAAATATATTATTCCTTTCCTAACTATCATTGCCAATATATTTGATTATCTAATGGAAAGGAAATAAATTAAATTAAATGATGAGGAAAACAGGATGAAACTTGAAAACATCTGGTATCTACATCAGGAATATAGATAAGAATTACGCAGGTTTTTTTTTTATCAGAAACCGAGGAGGGCATTACCTTCGTTCATATCGCAATGGGCTTCTGAAACTTTCTTAAAATTATACTTTTTCTATAATTATTGTTAACTTAAATAGTATTTTACGGAAAAAACTTGAATGCTTAAAATCTCACGTATTTTTATCTTGTTTCCATGTGAATATAATTTATTTGAAGCCTCAGTCGGGCATAATTATTATGCTATAATATAATTCTGCAGTCTTATGTAGTTTAACAGTTTATATCAATTCTCAAGGGACAAATTTTCAAGAAAACTTTTCGGAACTTTTAAAAGTAAAGGAAATTATTGTAAAAATCATTTTTATGTTATTTGAAAATTTCAACAAATGCCTGCAATCTATAAAATGAATACACAAAATTGGTGGTCTTGTAAGTTAATTAGACTGGTTTGAAGCTATAAAAACACTACGGTTGACAACAGTGGACCAAAGAGAAAAATTTCCTCAACAAACATCTCAAATTAACGTGAAATTTAAAATAGCTTTAATTATGCAGAGATTTTAAATGGAAGAAGGACTCCATCTTAAATATACAGAATCTGAGACAGTGAGATTCCTTGAAATTGAAAAAACATTGGATCTGATATATTAAACTTTGCCTTACGGCCGGTACAACTGTTGTACCAGAAAATGTTTGCCTTTGAAGGCGAGTAGGTACAACTGCTGTACCAGACAGACACAAGGGAGGATTTCACTTCTCGCATTCAACGCAGTTCTTCTGGTTTAAGTCACCGTAGCCTAAAGGTTAAGATAGATGTAGCGTGCACAAAATCCACAGTTATGATGGGATTTCGATCGAATCAGGCTTTTTCCCTTCTAAGAAGGGAGTGTATCAACAACCCACCGCAAGCCTATACTAACTGTTATTATTGATCATACCTCCAGAATTCATAGTAAAATATACATTTTAAATATGTATAAATTTTAAATTAAATTACTTCTAAAAATAAAAAAAGCATCATAAAGATAATTTAAATCTGAAGGCGACTGGCAGGTGACTAATGGAAATCTCCGTTTTCTGAGAAAGGCAGTAATTTCGATTAAAACCCGCCTTTATTGAGCGATTTCAGCTAAGTGAAACTTTATATTATCGAATCTGTTACTATACAATTTCTCCAATTCCGAAGACAATAGTTTCAAAACTATTGGAGCTTATGATGATTTATCAAATATTCATGAATGGAATTAAGACTTGAGTTAGAATTCTGGCACATTCAGGAATTTCACACAGTTAGAAATATTAAGCAATTGATGGAAGTTTCTATCTTATAATAAGCTTACCATGTAATCGTGCAATAACTGTCGTATTTAAATATTTAAAGATGCGAAATACTTTGAAGATCATTTAATAATCATCCTAAACCTTTAAAGTAACTATATTTTGTCAACTGTAGAATATTGACTAAGTTAATCACACAGTTAAGATAAATTTTCCATTCAATATTTAAGTAACATCTTTTGTCCCTTTAATTGAAATAAAGATTTTGATGGCATATATTTCCTAACAACTAATTTCTTACTTTCATTGTGACTTTTCCATTTTTTTTGTTAAATTTCATTAAAAATGTATGAAGTTAATTTTCATTGAAAGAAAGGCATTTTTCCCACGAGATATTTTTTAGAAAATTAGATAAACACACAGTATGATAATTAGCAGTGGTGCCGAGCAGGGGGGCGAGAGGGAGCAGTCGCCCTCCTGCTATCAGAAACAAATTAAATTTTTATTTCATTTTAGTGGCCTAAAACTAAGAATTATTAAAAAGCAATACTGTCTGGGAAAATTATCTAAGTTTGTAGCTAAATTTAAACACTTTTTTGTCGACTCCCTATACTCACGGGAACTTTTATATGGCTATAAATTTTTTGCCCCCTACATTTTCAACCAAATCGCCGCCACTTATAATTAGATATTTACAAGTGAATAAACACTGCATATAGAGAAATAAATTATTCTGATGTATAATGGTTTTCCGTTTCATGTAATACAGTTTTAATTTACCACATGCAGAGAAAATTTGTAAAACTTTTCATTCTATGTATAAAAAGGCCATATTATGCATAAGACAGTTTACAGAGCAGAAAGTGAATTTATTTTGACAAGTTTATTTAAATAAGATATTTATTTAAAGTGAATATCCAACATCGCATATTACTTTTTAAAAAATGTTTTAGATTTTTTTAGCATTTTATAATGCATTATGATTTAAGTAGATAACAAGATCATACTTCAAAATACAGCCATTACCAGAATTGAAGAGGTACCGCCAGAAGTGGCGGGTCTTAGCACGCAGGTTAAATGTCTAAAAAAGGGCGGTTAACAATGCGCAGGAATTTTACTTGCAAGATGGAGATTACCAGGAAAAGACTCCTAACTGATAAGTGAAAGTAGAAGTGAGGTTATTACGATTGAAGTAGAAGTAATTATTAGTGAAGTGTCTCTTTTAATTATCACTGTTCTATATATATAAACAGAAAATTCAGATAGATTACTCAACACATGCCTAAAATTACACTAAAATAGTATACTTGAATTAATAAAATGTGACAAACGTTCAAGATTATGACATTTTGTTAAAGTTAGGTGTAAGTAAGAGTCCTTAAGTTTTACTTAAAATTTTTCTGACAATCTAAAGTGTAAGGTTTAAAGAAATGTTTCCTTTTCAACAGACTGATCTTTTTTAAAGTTTTCAAATTAAAAATACTATTTGCGTTATTCATTTATTTCCAATAATTGATTTACAAATCATTCACCAAGACTCATTTTATGATATTTCAATATATTTAAGATAAGTGTACGCATGTGTTTTTAATTATTTGAATATCACTATTAATTAAATTAATTTCAAACCCGTATTATTTTAAATATATATTTAGTTTTAAATTTAATTAATCATTCGATATTTTTGTTTCATTAAAAATATTAAATTTTAGTTATATTTTAAATGGATTTAAAATTAAACTCGTTTTTAAAGAATAAATTTAATCATGTCAAATTACATACAATTTGTTTAAACATAAATTATATATTTATTTGAATGTAATACATCTTTATGGTTTTCATTTCCTTAAAGCACAGAATCCCTTAATGGCATATAGTTGTTTATTGTCAGTAAAAATCTTATTTGCGATTCATTTAAATTCGTTTATTAAATCACAAAATTTCAATTAATGAACAGGAGTTTGAGCATTTTTTTATTCCTGACATTGATGAAAATCAGTAATTACTTTTAAACAGAGAGTAAAGTATAAAATTAAATTACCTCAGATCGCTTTATAACATAAGAAGCTTAAAGAATTCTTTACACACCGGTTGTTAAAAAATTGCAATTTTTTAAACTGTTTTAACTAAATGAATGACATCAAAACCATAAACACTTCTTGTTAGTAATTTAATTATTTTTTCTTTAAAGGTTTTCTTTAGTTGTTAATTTATTACTCAAAAATAGCTAAAAATACTTTATTAAATGTAATTATACTGATGTAATAAATTATCGACTATAGAACAGGCACCATAATTACTTTTCCTACTAAACTAAGATATCTCTAATTAGGTATATTTAAATCAATTTACAATAAGATGAATTTCAAAGTGTATCTTCAATTTATAAATCTTGCTTCGTAAAGCCATGAGTTGGGAAAATTATATTGGGAGCAGATAACACAAGTTCATGTTTCTTCGAAATAAATCTTTAAAGAGAGAAGTTGTGACAGTATGTTTAACTCTTTAATCCCAAGGCGACTTTTTTCTTCTAGTCCCATTAAAGCCGAGCCTATTTGGGAGAATACGTCATGAATTGGACTCTCCCAAACTGGGTGAACATTTACCCCACCACCCCACTCCTGCTAAGGAAATGGGCTATGGATGGCTAGGATAATTGGAACCCTCACAGCGCTCATCTGCTAAGTGATCTCAGAACATCACCTCACGTCAAAAGAAGCCTACCGCCTCAGACCGGCTTTCGTCGCTGCTAAGGGGAAATTTTTAGACCATCCGGGACCGCTTAGCTCGGAATGCGAGGGTGAAGCGAGATAACTATATTCTGTTAAATTTATATAAATGTTAGACATTATTATGTAAAGTTTTAAGTGTTTTGAAGGAAATAATATGGCATGGTGATTATACCTTTAGTAATTTAAGATATTTTAATTATACAATAAAGAAATTACAGAAGAACCAGAAGAAGTAAACAATAACAATATACCTTTTGAGCGCAAAGCAGCAGCATCCAGTTATTGCATGAACAATATCGTTTATAATCAACTAACCAATTAAGATACATTCAAACAATAAATATCATGCTCCAATAAAAAATTCCAAGAAAACTTTCTGAAGTTTTTCTTATTTAAGAAAAGTTTTTTCCTACATTATTTCAATTATTGAATGAATTCAGGCCACAGAGGGAATCTTATTTGACTATTAAGTCATTCCCTTGACAGAAAATTTATCCATTTTAGTACTCCGATGGCGATTGGCACTTTTAAAAAGTTCGCCATTCGAGTTCCCTTTCATTTTTTTCCATTTTATTTGTTTAATTTTAATGTGTTATAATTTTTATTGGAGCATGATTTTTATTGTTTGATTGTACCTAATTGGTTAATTGATTATAGACAATATTGTTCATGCAATAACTGGATGCTGTTGCCTTGCTCCCAAAAGGTGTATTGTTATTGATGTTGTTTACTTCTGGTTCTACTGTAATTTCTTTATTATATAATTAAAATATCTTTCTTTCGCATTTTATTGGAAGCTGCTGCATTTTCGCACCATTCTGTTTAATAGAAAGTTTAATTTTTAACATCTCTTGTTAAATTATTTCATTTGTACTTCAGTAATTTAAGTTTGTTTAAATTAACATCTTATAAGTCTAACCAAAGTTAATTTAAATTTAACATCCTACAAATCATACCGAGGTGCATTCTGGAATAATTCAATCAAAGACATCTGAGTTGGCACCACCCCTGTTTGAAGCTTCCACGACTCCCAAAGGGCTTTGCATTAATCCCAGCACTATGTCCACATGCATGACCTATTTATGGTGCCCGGAGTCCTATGCCTGTCACTTTTCAGTGCGGATGCCACAACCATACAATCAGGGTACCGCGACCTTAGGACTTTAAGTGGATACAGTAATTTATCATGTTATTTTATTCATTTTTTATGTATAATATCTAATTTGTAAAATTGTATCTGTGATTCAAGCAGAATTAATGAAAGCATTTTACCAAAACGATTTCTTTAAATCCCTTAAATCAGTTTTAAAATATTCTGTAAATTATGAAAAGCGCGCTGCTCAGGAGCATTTGTGTGAACTGGAAACACTATCGACGTGCCTAACGCCGTTTGCAATTCCATCGTTTTTTTTATTAGCAATATGTGAAGAAAAAATCACTCTGTTTTCGACAAATGAAATTTTGTTGCATGTTGTTAAATATTCATATGTTAGTTACTCAAATTGTTAATGTATTTTTGGAATACTCTGCATTTATACCTAAAGTATTGCATTAAAAAAACTGGTTTTGTACTGATTTCTTCTTCATCTAAAATGTTTGACTCACAAGCTTTGACGATTTTTCAATTTCTATAAATATCCATTCCTTTTTTTTTCTTCTAATTTCTGTGCTAAGTCTATGTTATTTATTCGTTGTTTTAATTCATTAACATACATTTATTTGACTCAGCATATTTCTTTGCAATCAAAGATTTTGTGATTAATGTTTGTAAGACACTTTCCTAGCCTAGCGTGTAGATTACTGGTCTCTACATCAATTCAGTGACAATTTCCGATGTTCCCATAACAGATCTATTGCATTTTCTATATTTCGTTTATTCATATTTTTATTATTTACTAACAGTACCAGCACGCGGCACGTGGCATCTTGATTCCAAAAAAATAAAAAAAGTTTACAATGACATAAAACAATGTTTTAGAAAGGAAATAAAAGCAGAAAAATATATTTCATTGCACGCCGCCAGTCAATGAGAAAGTAACAATACATGCTGCGAACGTAGAAAGCTTAGCTTCGGATCTGAGTGAGAAAAAATTGCATTGAGTCACAATTACGACTACCTACCTATGTGACAAATTTCGGCTGTAAGTGTGAAAGATCTGTATAGACATCGCTCATACACATGCACACTCACACAAACACTTCCTTTTATGATTTTCTAGATTAAATTTAAAAATTCCGTCTTCGAGGTGAATCAAGTCACCTTCACGACTACCTATGTGAAAAATTTCATGGCTGTAAGTGCGATATTTTTCGTCTGGACATCCGGCGCGCAAACACACACAGAAACACGAACCTTGCCTTTTATAAGTATAGATATTAACTTAGTTTTCAACAATGAAAGAGAAACACGCAATTAAATATTTGTTTAAACAATGAGAAGGGTTTAAAATGCATTGCGACGATGGAAATTATTCTTTTAAATTATACCAAAAAATATTTTTAAAAAGTAATAAAATATTTTAATTAACTTAATAATTAAAATAAGAGAAAATATTGAACGGCAACTTTTTAGTTTAAAACAATCTTTTGGACGATTAAAACAAACTTCATTTGAACGGAAATTGTTTAACTTTTCATATGGTGTATCTATTTTCTTCCTACGATTAATATAAAGAATGTAATTGAGAAATGAGCACGAAAAATCACCCAAAATACTGCAAAATATTGAGTAAAAGATTTTCTAGATTGAATGTTAAAATTATAGCTTCTAGCTTCATTCAGTTACCATCAGGACTATCTGTGTGCCAAATTTCAGTGTTGTAAGTGCAATATTTTTGTCTAAACATCGCACACGCATACATACATTACCTTTTATAAATATAGATATAGAAGTATAAGTATAGATAATTGTTTTCTCTGCATGACGGTGCATCGCTTGTTTTTCTACGATCATTATTTCTCATGGATCGGCCAAAAAAGTGCAAAAAATCACCCCAAACACCACAAAACATCATTTAAAATATTTTCTAGATTAAATTTTAAAATTCGGTCTTCGCGGGCGTTCAGTCAACATGCGTGCCAAATTTCATGGCTGTAAATACGATAGATTCTTCTGGACATCGAACACGCACACACAAACATTGCCTTTTATATTAGGATATCAACTCAGAATTCATGCAATTAAATGCTTGTTTAAACAATGAAAACGGTTTGAATTCTGTTGCAACAATCATAAGTATTGTTGTAAATTATACAAAAAAATATATTTTTTGAAATTTATTAAGATAAGAGAGAATATTGAACGGCAAATTTCTCATTTAAAACAAACTTTTAGATGTTTAAATCAAACTTCATTAGAACGAAAAATGTTTGTTCTTTCTTATGGTGAATCAATTTTTTTCCTACGATTATTAGAAAAATTGCAATGGAGAATTAAGAAAAAAACTCTCCCAAAATACCACAAAATATTGAATAAAAAACTTTCTAATTTAAATTTTAAAATTCTGGCTTAAAGGTACATTGAGTTACCATCAAGACTACCTGTGTGCCAAATTTTAGAGCTGAAAGTGCAATATTTTTCGGTATTTTTCCGTTAGCCGGGCGCAAATGTCACCAACTGTGATCCAAACACGAGCCAAGTCGCCAAGCGAAGCGATTTTCCGTCAGCCGGGCGCAAATGTCGCGAATTGTGGACCAAACGCGAGCCAAGTCGCCAAGAGCAAAGCGATTTTTCGTTAGCCGGGCGCAAATGTCACCAATTGTGAACAGCCAAGTCGTCAAGAGAGAAGCGATTTCCCGTTAGCTGTGCGTAAATGTCGCCAATTGTGAACCAAACGCGAGCCAAGTCGCCAAGAGAATGGTTGTAAGAAATTTGGCGGAATTCTACATCATTTGGCGATTTTTCGCTTGCGCCCGGCTATTAGAACTGTACCTATTTTTCGTCTAAAAATCGCACACACATACTGCCTTTTATAAATATAGATAACTTATAGTATTATTCTTGTTTTATACCTTTGTGTTATTTCTATTTATTTTTATGTTCTTTAAATCATACTAATTTATATATGTTTCAAATATATTATATTTTTTGATTTCTTATGTTTTCTAAATTTTCTTAGATTTCATACTACCTATATTCTCATATTTGTATTTAAAATTTTTTAATATATTTTTGATATTGTTTTAAATTGTAAGGGCAGGCGGATCTAAAAACTTCTGTAGTATCGCCTTGAATTGCCTTGACTTGATCGGATATTCACTCCATTTAATGTAAATATCCCGCATATTCTTGTGAATTGGTCGGCATTATTCAACATGAATACCTGACCTATTGATTTAAGTGTATTGGTTTATTTTGTAAGATTACAATTATTTATGTCTTACGCAGTTGCTTGGAAGAAATTGTTTTATATTAAACATAATTTTTTTTATTTGAATGCGTGCATCATATCACCATGAATCTATAGAATTTTTACCTTTGTTTTAATTCATGCACATTATCAAAATTAAACTACAAACCGTAACAGCATACTATGTCAGGTTTGATTGTGACAGAACGCCTCCCCATGCCCCTGTTCCTGTAACTATTACAGTTACTGTACAAGTTGGATGGACATGGGACTGTTTGATTGTGACATTAATTGTTAACAAAAATTCATAAAGAATGGCCATTTGATTCTACGAAATATTGATGCTGTAAATATGCATTTTTTAAAAATTTCCCATTGTTAACCACAAGCCACAACTCTTTATTATTAGATTTCTACAAAATATACTGAGCGTGTTCAATATTTCCTTAAATATGGCTAAATATGATGTAGTAGTCAGCAAAACAGTAAAATGTTATTCTCCGTCTATTACTTAACTTTAAACCGTGTCTTTGAAAAAATTTAAAAATTTATAATATGAAATCATATCCAAAAATTTAATTTTATTGGAACGTATTTTCAAAACAGCATTAAGTTTGCTTTAGAACTTTTTTGGCAACGGTTTAAGAGGAGAAGTTTCATCCATCGTTTCGGCAGCAGAGTGAAAAAAGAAGATTTTTCAACCAGCTTATTAAATATATGTTGTTGACAGAAGGTTTAAGACAAAAATATCTGAGATCATTTATTACAGAGACTGTTTTCCTGGAAAAATTTGACTTGCTTAGAAAAGTATTTTTTCTTTTACCCAGACAGACATTTCACCCCATTCAAAGTGTTAACACTTTTAAATTATCTTTTTTCACCTTATAGGACATTCAATGCAACATAGTTAATTTCAAATAACACATAGCAATACGAAATGCGTTTAAATTTTTTCATAAATTGAACATCTTTTCATTCTGCAGACCAAAAATTATAGCAATTATGCTGACTTTGCACATTAAATCTTATACTAGAGATAGATTAATCATTAATCAGAAATTATATTCATTCATGGACAGATTAATTTTTTCGTTTCAGATGTATAGGAAAAATACATTTTCAACATCCATGTGGATAAATACTTAACCTCACTCAAAAATAAATTTCATTTTTAGGGTTTTCCAAGAAATATTTTGAGATTATTATAATAATTTTCAACTCGAAGCTGTTTATTTGAAATCGATTTCGAAACAAATCGTTTTCGAATTCTTCCATTAATCCAGGGCAACGTTTGAAAGATGTAAGTGGTTTTCACATTTGTATAAATTCCCAAAAGTCATTAAAATGTAATTCTCTCATATAATTGGTCAGGAAATTCAAATGAACATTGTTCATCAACGATTGTCGTCTACAATAAGAGCTCCAACTCCTTCTTTGAGATAGCAAGTTCATTTCCGTCACTGAGATAATAGATAAGATAAATAGATTTGGAAAAGGCAGGAAAAGTTCCTTGGTCTCTTCCGTGATCATATCTGTTTTAATCAGAAATCGATAAATAAATGAAACGTGAACAGTTTTTGATTTGTTCATCGTTATCACATTTTGTAACTTATCACCAAGTTTAATCTTTTCTAGTTCAATTTCAATTTATTCGATGAGAAGTGAGTGAAGAAACAGTTTAATTCGCATAGTGTTTGGATTATTATTATTGACCATTTTGTAAGAAATAAGTTACTTTCACATATGCAATGAAGTTTAGCCCGTACCTGTGGTAAAATAAGTCACGCAAATTGATAGAAGTAATTAAAAGACGATATATTATTTGGTTTAATTTTTTAAAAATGTTTCAAACATTCCATAAAAATATTGTAACGTTTTCTACAAGCCACTAGGACAGCAAGTTAAGGTTTGGATGACTTTCATTGCACTCATGCCGGGAAAGATTATATTCAATATCTTAAGTTGCCTTATTTATAATGTGTGTTTATTTCAGCTATATTCATATATCAATCATTCTCTTCAGGATATTTATCGATTCAATAAGTTTTCATCATTTTTTTAAAAATCGCATATAACATCCATTTCCCTACATCTCTATAATCTCTCACAAAGAATCTACCTCTGTCCTGCCTAGGCATACGTAGTCATTGAATAACCGGCGTCAGGACAGCAGGCGAGAACTAAGGTCGGAGTCATAGTAGCCATCACCAGCCACGGCCATATCCATCCCGAAGGAGGTACGCCCCATCATCGGAATGGAGGTAACTCAACCCCACTCATTTATTATATCCTCCAGGCGAAGCAAGAACCCTCTTTCCTAACCGGCAGCTTCTCATACACGAACTCATGGTGGCTCAGCCCGAGAGGGCCTGCAATCTCTCAGAGAAGCATCAACATCCATTTGCGAACATCTGATATTTAATGTGAGGCATTTCATGCCTACCTGATGGTTTACCGCCAAATGCGCCACCTCAATTTAATTTTGGAACCATCGTACATCTCCCGGAAGAAAAAAGAACTTTATTTCACATCACAGATTAAAGCAACGGCGAGTTAGATAATATAGGAAGCTATATATGGAGGTAACATTAATCGGATTGACTTAATTTTGAGTGTGTAGTCCATCGTGTCAAAAGATACAGGGTGTCATGAAATGTGGTTTACAAACTTCAAGGACAGGCCACGAATACAAAAATTAGTCATTCTTACAATAGAACATGAGGTAGAAAACTTAAAGGAAGGGTCGCTACAGGAGCACTTTGTCAGTGAATTAAAGGAAATGATAAATTAGATAGTATGTACAACACAGAGTTAATAGAATACAAATTTACAATAGCACGATAGAGCGATGATAAGCATGTGAATAAATGAGAAAGAAAATTTTAAAGCATCACTTTTAGTGGTTCTACAAAACGATTACTAAGAATGTTTAGTGTTAAACAAATTGATTAACTTAACACATGAATTTTCCAACAAAATGGACTCACACAATATTTGTCTTTGTAATGCACAAAGATAATAGAAATGTTTTTATATGCAACTCAAAAAGCCTTATCACGCAAACGAAAAATACATAAAAGATTACTAAAACGATTCGCTCAGAGAATTTCCATTTTCTTTCCCAACAAGTATGAGATTTACGGTTTGAAGTTTTTTTTATCAAAAGAATTGTTTTAAACCCGAAAACAACTCCAGAATAAATATTTATTTCATTAAAAGAATACTGAAAACATCTCATTCTTTATCGAAATAAATGATAATTCTTCTTCTTCTTTTACTCTCATCTGTTTATTTGAACAATGAATGTTTCAAATAAATTTGATTTAAGTAAATTTATCTTTCACAATTTGAGTCTTTGTCATATAGAATCCATTTACATTTGATGGTTAATTCAGGCACGCATTTCTTTTTCTATATATACACAATAACTTTTAATTCTTCAAATAGATTCAAGCATTCTTATTATTTCAAAATATTATGTTTTGCATGGCATAGAGTAAAGTGAATTAAATAATTCAGCATTCGTTTAAGCTTTGAAAACATCATTTGTTTGATTCATTTAATCACAAGTCTCCTACAAAATTTCTGAAAAATATAAGTAAAAAAAGTGTCTTCCTAATGCAATGTAGAACATGGAATTGTTTTCCTGAAAATAAATGTTTATCTTTACTGAAATGCTATCAAATAAATATATTGACATTTGCTCTTAACTGTATTTTATTTCTTTCAAAATAAATCTCTAGTAGGTTAGGAGATTTAAAACAATCAAGTTAGTGTATTGTCAGTAAGAAGAAGTATGGTTAATCGTTAGAATAAATTTACATGCAATTATTACAATTTCAAAATAGTTTCAAAATTTGGCATAACTTAAATGTTTGATGGCTCAGCCAGTTATGGCTTTTTGAAGTTGAAACAAAACGCAAAAACTAAATTGAGGTAATTTCGATTAATTATGAAATTCGTTTGATAACAAGTTTTTCTTTGACATTCCAGTAATAAACGGACCTTGTTTTCTATTTTTAAAATGAAGTTGCATGCTGATTAAAAACTGTTATCTCAAAGAGCATCCTTAAAGTTACAGGATTTAAAGTCAAAGGTTTGTTTCATGCATAATATTTGATAGTACAAAAATACTAATAATATCAATTTATGAAAGTGGAATTATGCAAATTTTACACTAAGCTGAAATTTTAAATGTCACATTGAAATTAATCTTTTCACGATTAAAAAGTATTTAGTTTTTTTAAAAGAAAATCAGCGTTTCAAGTTGGTATTTAATGATATGTTATTATTTTACATCTAAGTGAACTTTTCTTAAAAGTTAAGAGAATGTTCTAAATTATTATTAGTTAAATAAACTTCATTTTAATCATTAGAATTCGAATTTAGATACAGTAGAAAAATTTTTGATCTTTCAATCTTGAAATGAAAATTCTTTCTAAAAACAAGCCTTACTTCAATTAGCATAATATTAATTATTATTTTTTCGTGTTCCATTTTTATGTTTTCTTCTTCGAAATCTAACTAATTTTTGAACAAAAATATTGTAATGAATATTTAAATTTGTGAGTCTTTTGTGCATTTAGTCTAATGTTTTGTAAGAGCTAAATGTTGAAATAAGATTTTATTAAATTTTATTTCCACTATACGATCAAACAGATAATGTAATCGCAAAGCATTTAACCCTCTCACAGCGATCGAGGCGGTCTCGGGTTGTCTAGAAATTTTCCCTTAACAAAAGGTATATTGTTATTGTTTACTTCTTCTGGTTCTTCTGTAATTTCTTTATTGTATAATTAAAATATCTTAAATTACTGAAGGTATAATCACCATGCCATATTATTTCCTTCAAAACACTTAAAACTTTACATAATAATGTCTAACATTTATATAAATTTAACAGAATATAGTTAACTCGCTTCACCCTCGCATTCCGAGCTAAGCGGTCCCGGGTGGTCTAAAAATTTCCCCTTAGCAGCGACAAAAGCCGGTCTGAGGAGGTTGGCTTCTTTTGAGGGGTGGTGAGTTTCTGAGATCGCTTAGAATATAAGCAGTGTGGGGGTCCAATTATCCTTGTCCACAACAGCCCATTTTCGTGTGCCTTAAGGGAAGGTTATAGCAGGGGGTGGGGTAAAAGACCACCCAGGTTGGGAGAGTCCAATTTATGTCGCTTCTTCCTCAAAAGTCCTAGTTTTAAAGGAGCTAGAAGAAAAAAGTCGCCTCGGTATCCAGTTCCAGATACTTTTTCCACACTATGCTTTAGTGATAATTAAAATCTCACGTCACTGTATAATAAATTTCAAAAAGAATTTAAAAAGGTGGATAATAATGGATTGATTTCTGGTTGAAGCCATATTTTAAAAGTTCAGAGCAATCACAGGGACATAATTTTCTCCCAGGAAGTTTTCAGTAAAATAATTTAAACTGGAATTCCTTCATTGAAAATCATTGTACTGAAGTGCGCTTACAAAATCTTTGCTGAGAATGATAAGTAAAAACAAATTCAAATTTATGTCTTTCTTGGAAATATCAGTTACTACTGTGCAAAGAAAATGATTTATTACTTATAAGGCATAATCAAATTAAAAAAGCTTGGAAAAGTTCAAAAGAAAGGTCACTTTGAAATTTATTCAGAAAGATACAACGAATAATAGATATGCAGTCAAAATTTAACACTCCATTAGGTGCACGAAATTTTTTTATACAATTAGGCGCTCGAGATAAATATGTACTCCAGCTTCTCTTCCTTTTTTCTACAATTTTATTTTTTCTTAGAAAAGATATATCAGCTGCAAATTAAATAAAAAACATCCAAGAAATGAAAAAAAAGAGCAAAAACAATTTTAGATGAATATTTTGAATATTTTTATGGAGATTACTAAAATACTATGAAAGATCACAACATTTTATATATACTTTTTATAAATGCTCACTACAGGCTTAACTATTACATTTACCTTTATAACTCATTGACTGTGTTGTTTTTTGGTCTGTACAGTTGATTCCTAACATAAGATTTTTGATTCCTTTTAATTCCATCTGAAGGCGGGAATTGGCCAGCTCTGCATAAAATTTGAAATATATGAAACTGAATATATGAAACTATGAAACTGAAACTTTTGATAGTATCAAGTCTTTTTCGTATTTTTATAGATATTATTTTGTTTGAAAATTACAAAATATTTAGTGGTAGAGTTTTTGCAAAGATTCGAAGAAAGAACCATTATCCATGAGAAGTATTTCTTGAAACATAATTTCTCAGTCATAACTGATCTAGAATATCAAATCCTTTTTTTCATATAACAAAATGCAACAATTTCAGGTATTTTTTTGTCATCTGTCGTCAATAAAAACTGAAAAGTTCATGGTAAAAAATTATGACACAAGCGTAGACAAGATAATTCAAGACTTTACTTCTGGCTTCTTATATTGTAAAAATTCTTTCAATAATCCCTGATTGTTTAAATTAATTTCATCGGCATAAATTAATTTGGATCCCTGATTGAAGCTTTTTGACAAATTCGAAAACCAATTATACGCCGTTTAACTCTTGTTATCCCATTTTTTAGAATGAAATTCACTTAAATTTAATGAGTATTTAAAAAATTAAATATTAAACGAAGATAAGTGCCAGAATTTTACACTTTAGGCATAATAAGTCTTTAAGAAAGGGAGCATTATTACAGACCAAGCGAAAGAAAAAGGACAATCAACTGCAAATTCCTGTTAAAAGCTTGGCGCGCAGGCTACGCCTGTCTCCCATGTCTCTTCTCCCGTGCACTAACCTATAGAACTTGAATGGCTATCCATACTGTTCCTGAAGATTTCAAGGACAATACTGAAAGTTTGATATCTAAACAGGGGCCGCGGTGACCTAGTGTTAAGGTCCCGCCCCAGGGGCCAGTGGGCTCCAGACTCGAAACCCGATTCCATCGAAGATCCGCCGTGTATGGGGCCTGTTACACGCTAAATCATACGTAGTGGCCAAACGTCCTCCCGATGGTGTGGCGTGGAAGGTTGAAGGGGGGTGCCAGCTCAGGTGTCGTCCTCGTCATCTGACCGTGGTTCAAAATTACTAGGTCCGTCCAAAAATAGCCCTCGGGACGTTAATATAACTAAACTAAGCTTGATCTTTAAGCAATGAATGGAATTTAAAGCGCAGCGTTTAGAAAACTAATGGGCTACACCTGTACCCCTCGCGACCAACGGAGGTTTAAGACGTTTAGGCATGCTATAAAGACATGATAATTTAACTTTATTATTAAATATTTGGGCATATAAAGTACAGAGCTATCCTTAAATTAGAAAATAAAATTGTTTTAAGTTTAAAAATCGAGAAGTGTAGACTGTGACTTTAGTAATAAACTAAAGTATGTGAATGATTTTAGTTGAAAGTGTAGATGCTGATTGAGTATTTGAAACCTAAGTGAAATAGAAAGAGTACATTTACAGCTTGTGCTCAAGGTAACTATTCCAGCAACAAACGCCGAGGAATAAATCTGGTGTGTGCAATACAAAAGGCGTGAGGGAGCAACGACAGTCTTTAGAGTCTTCAAGGAAGGTCAATTTTGAATAACAATGTTCACTGTATGCATTTGGTTCGGATTTAAAGACTCCGTTATTTGGAAAGCAAATGCCATTGAGGAGTTTAATGCAATATTCAGAGAAGGATTCGCTGGAAAAATCAGTGCCTGATTTATCTCCTTGTGAAATGATTCAGACGATAAAAGAAATTAATTTTCCTGGAAGGAAATAATTCCACTTAAAACAGGTTGTGCGTTGCGGAAGGATTAAACGAACTGTTTTAAAATTCCCAAATAAAAATCAAAATTCTATTTGTGACTTCTAAAAATTCTGGGTCATAAGTTGATGCATTTTTATGCATTTTATTACACATGAATTTCTCGTAAAGGAAAACGAGTTCTCAAATCTGCAATACTACAATCATAATATCATTTGGAAACTGAAGAATTCCAAAACACTCGGCCAAAAGACAATAAATTTTGCTAGTAAATTATTTTTACATCTGTTAGATATAAAAAAATAATTCTTAACTTAACTGCTATTTTTGGCTTAAAAATAACACATTAACATATTTTTAATACTCATATACCAAGCAACGTCTCTGCCTTTGTTGAACAGCCGCGCGAAACTTCTCTCCAATATGCTTGGACAATTGTGCGACAAAGTTTTTTTCTGTGCTGCCTGCCTTGGTCTGCATTACCTCTACTGTGTCAAGAATATTAATGAACAACTTGCATAATATGAGAATTTTCATTAGCAGGCTGCATTAACAGCAGCGCTTCATTGGAACTTCAACAGAGTGTTTTTAGTTATATTTACGTCCTGCTCTGAAGCAACATGAGGATTATTTTGAAATGAACCTCACAATTTTGAACCTCGGTCAGATGGCGAGGAAGACATCTACGCTCCTTGTCTAAACTTCGACACTACACCGATGGAGGGACATTTGACCGATATGGTTTTATCGTGTTCTGGGCCAGAGTACAAGGCGGCTCTTCTGTGGAATCGGCTGTCGAACCTGGTACACTCAGGCCCCGAATCCTAAACATTACCGCCAGGCCACAGCGGCCTAAGAAGGGTGTAATATCCGATATTGTAGAGACCCTGCCATCGCTTTAACTTTGGAATGCTGTGCATTGTGTCTGACGGACAGCACATCTATCAATAAGTAAAACAACATGTGATCACATGTCTAATAATCTAATAACAATATCAATCACAATCTCTAATCACATAAGATCTAATAACACGTGAATTCTCCTTTCTTCTGCATTTCCTGACGTCACATTTTTGGAAAGCGCCACCACACAAATGTGCGTTTCATGAGTTCTCTCCTTAGCATCAATGTGCGCAAGATATTTTTTCGTACTGTGTCGATAATCCTTTACAGCTTTGTAGTTGGCTTTTGACTTCATTACCGTATCTCATACCACTTTTTAATATCAAAATTATAACTCTGAATTTTGCCACAAGGTGACAAACACTGCAAGTAAACTCATCACATAGCGTATAATGACTAAACTATACTCAGACAATGCCTATTTGACTATTTAACTATTTAAAATTCTATTGTTAGTCATCATTAATAAAATGTCTGTTCATAACATATTTATCGGAAAGCATGATTAATTGTATATCGGTAAGACCACATAGACTTTTTATGATGGGTAACCTATCTTTGTAATACCAATGGGGGCGGTTGGGAGTAACTACTTAATACCTGGTTGAAATATTGTGCAAAAAATGCTAACTTTAAATGAAAGTATTTGAAAATTAAAACAAAGCGAGTGGGTTTTCGTAACACTTTTATAATATTTCATGTAAATCTGATGAACAAATTTATTTAATTATATTTATTTTGCTGTTTTCAAATGTAATCACATATTTCTGTTAATTAATGACTTACCATATCACTGTCAGTTTGTAATGAAGATAAGTGGAAAATCTTTGTTGTTAATTAATGAAATTAAAATATATCGCAGTAAACACGAATTCTTTAATACTTTATAATCGTTCAATCTTGAGATCATATACAAATTAAATTAGATCTCATTTTCATTGTCTTCTGTTATAGCCTATACAAATAAATACCGATAAAGAATGAAAAGATATTTTTAGCAAACTTTTATACATTTGAATAAAATTAAAAATATATTGGTAGATACATTTAAGTGCTATTTAAAGCTACTGCTAAAGATCAGATATCCTCTAAAGGACGAAGTTCGTAAAGTTTGGAAGAATACGTCCTCTTATACTAACAAATTTTTTTCTATACTGATATCGATTACAGAAATCATGGACTCCAATGCACTTTTATAAGGAGAGTAGACCCTCTTTCGAATTGGGAGAGGTCTTTGAGAAAAAGAAATCAAAGATTTTTCTCAAACTTCCAAAAGTAAGAGGATTTAAGCAATAATTCTGCGCTCTTCTACAATTTCTTCAGCTTTGAGTCCCGACATTCCATCGTATGAACACTTTGAAACAAGAGTCTTGTTCTGGAAAATACATTTCTGTGGGATAGATCGGGAAATCTTTAGTGGGCAAATAAAACTGCTTAAAGTTGAATCAGAAATGTTTTCCACTTTTCATCTAAAGCAATAAAATATGTCTCGTTTTGGTTGCTGCTCTAACTTTTCTTAAAAATGTGATTGTTACGATTCAGAATGATTTCCTTAGTACAAATAATTGCGCATAAAATGCTGTTTGGTTTAAAAGCACTTAACATATAGCATAACGGTTTTGACGACCGCTTTAGCTTTTTTTAATACCCAAAATGTAGCTGTTAGTGTTATGAATGGATGAATTCTTTATGCATCAGGCATTCAAGTTATTCTTTAAATAAATTGATTTTCAATGCTTCGTAGACATATTTGTATCAAATTATTACAGCTTCAGATTTTTTTTAGTCCAGAGAATTAAGCTTCTATATTTCTGAGTAGATTCTTCGTGATATAAATTATTATATATACGAGATGTCCTTAGCATGTAATCGGTTATTAATGTAAAGCAGAAAATTTCAATAAGTTTGTACATTCCATTTACAATGTATTCCAGTTTTCTTCATGCAATTAAAATACGATTTTTAGTATTCTGAACGTAATATATGTTCCTTTTAAGTTATAAATCTATAAAATACAATTTTTTTAATAGCATTTAATGCAAAATACTCAATTTTCTATCAATTGTATTAGTCTCGAGATTTTTCATTCCTTATATTCCACACGAATTTAGTCCATAGTTTCCTGATTAAATTCTTTGTGGCATTCAAAGTGTCAGATGTACTAAATGCCGTTTGAATTGAGACATAAAAACTTCAAAGCATTTTTCTTTTTCGTATGTTCTTTGTCTCAGACATTTTCCATTTTTTATAATTTTAATTATTTCTGTTTTGAATGGATTTTTTAACAAAAACTATGTATGAACTATACAAAATGACGTACTTATTAAATAATATTGCTATTCTATTGCTAAATATTTGATAAATAATAATTTTTTATTTATCATTATTCGTAACCTAAATTTGACTCAATGGGAGTCAACACGAGTACGTGGATGAAAAGTCGCTGGATAAATAGACGGGCTCACGCTTCATTGCCGGACATAGCAATGATATGGGATTGAGTCCACTTTGAAGACGGAACATACCTAATCCGGGAGGGTTTGGGTTGTGGCCGGTAATGGCTATTTGGATTCCATCCTCAGTTTCCGATTGACGTCATGAGGATTATCAGTCAAATTTTCTCGAATGCTTCGGCAGAACGGAGATGCCTTGACTGTAGTTATTATATTATTGTAGGTTATATATTATTGTACTTATAATATTATTTCTTTCATAAAACGTACAAGAAATCGTTTCCGTTAAATGGTATTTAATATAGGCTCAAATGAATATTGATCAATTTCTATGACCGTCAATATTCTTCCATACATTAAAAATGTTATTATGCGATGGTTCTCATTGTCAGTGCATTCTTTGTGACATAAATTATCAGACAACTAACATATTTTCTGAATTAATTAAATTTAAATAAAATACAAGCAAATTTCAAATTGTGTCAATCTCTATCACTCCCGTCAGCATTCTTTTTAAATTAATTCATAGTATTCTGAATCAAATATGAGTTACATGTAATAGAAAATATACAAAGTGTTTGAATGAAATAAGGTTTATTGCCAATCCAGTCAATCTGCATTAGCGTAATCTTTCTTCTATACTTTTTTGTATAAACGAGTTTGTGGTTATTCTCAGTAAATTGTGTGTGTCAAAATTATCAGGTATAAAAATTGGAGTTTAATCAAATGACTTAAGTAGAGAAATTTTGATGAGCCATTCCTGTTTTATATTTATCTTTTAGATATTTAAGAACTTTCTTCACGTTTCAAGTGGAGTGTAAAAATTATGCAAATGATAGCTCATTACTTTGCGTGTTTAAAGGAGATAAGAATTTCATAACCACTTCTCTCGTCAAAGTAGCATTTTAAGATCCATATCTTTGAATAGCGCATACTTGAAATTTGCATTATTTTGTTTGAATAATTATACCACTCGTTGAAATACTCACTATTTTACCGTGGTTATGAGAACAGAACAATTAACGCACTTAGAGTACATTAGGGGTTCTATTTAAAACCCTGTATTTACCCTTGTATCACATGTTTTCAATCATTATCGTGTTAAATTATTCATGTCTCATTTTTCTATTCGTTGCTAGTAATGGCATGCAAATTAGCTGGGAAAGAACAATATACTTATCATGTTCATTCTTTTGATTCAAATCAGAAAAAAATTAATTCAAATGAATAAAGTAACGAAACTGATATTCCTGAATGTTTTTTAGAGAATTTTAAATTAGCGTTTTGCTTTAACTTAAAATAGAGTCGAAAACAATAAGCAGTCCTATTAAAGGGGTATTTCTTATGCAAATGCAGTATCCAGATTTTTCTCAGGTGAGCAATACTCATTAGAGCATTGTCATTGTTTGTAAAAATATGATTAGTACATTATTATTGAGTGTAAATTATAAATTATGTGCGCAGTATTCATCAGCGTACATAAGCGTATGATGAAGAAGTGCGTAAACAAGCATTACTGAGTACGAACTTGAAACTTCAGAATTTCAATTAAGAGTGTCCTAAATCTCTTTGTTTCTGACAAAAAATCGACTAAACTTATTCCAATATATTTAATATTGTGCCCGAAAGTCTCGGCGGATCTTATTCACTTTATTCACTTGCCTAACTTTCTAGAGTTCTTCTGGTGTTCATTCTACCAAAATCCTATCAATGACATTGATTTCTTTGGTATCACTGTCTAGCCTCCCAATTCCTTTCCTTTTAAGCGGTCTTGTCATAAAACTTCTTTTATATCAATTTTATTACCTTTCCTCTACAAAGTGTATCAGAATGTTTCTTAATGTCTATTCTATACAGTATAGTTTGGAAATAACAGTAAAAAGTTAAAATGTGGCACATATACAAAATGTTTCACTTAAAAAATTAGAATAAGATACGCAACACAGTTCCTGTAAAATGTGAATTGAAACACATTTTGCTTTACAGAAGCTGATGCAACTTACTTATCAAAATTCCACTTTAATCGACGTCTGTTCTTTTTTTTATTAAAAATTAAGAGAAAAGTGTTCTGCATAATTTTCACTATCAGTAAGTGATATAATATGTGACTTGTAGGCGGAAGCGAAATAATGTAGTACTAATTTACCGAAATAAACAAGAAAGTGTCTTGATAAATGAAGTAAAGTGGGCTATACACATATGGAAGTTTTTCGATTTAAATTTCAATGTTTCAGGACATTTAACAAAATCTTGCAGAAATATGTCTGTCTGTCATCGTTGTTACAAAATGCTGGACCGTTTCGGTTTTAATTATGCTAATAGAAAAAGACTGAGTTGTCTTGCTGTATGAAAAAAATTAATTTATTAGTAAAATCTGTGGCCTTTTCTGAAAATCATTACAATAAACAATAACCGCATTCTATGCACCAGTTTTTAAATTGAGTCTAACTTAGCCTCTAAAAATCAAATCATCTATATTGACAAAGATCATCCGCGTTTTATGTATTCTTTATTCCTCCCGTATATATTTATTCAAAGAATATTCATAACATGATATCATCAAAAATCAAATAAAGTAATTTAAATTTTCGATTCAGAACGAAACTTGCATGCTGAAATTCATATTGATACGATAGTTACCAGTTATGTTTGTAGCTGCATGTAATGTCGATGGTTACTTTTTGACTCAATGAACAAAATCCTATTCATATGATGACGATATCGCTATGTCCGCTGTTACAGATTATGGATCATCATTCCACGTCAATATTTACTCGAAATGTTTGCATAACCCTAGAAATCGCTATATATACTCAATCGTCAATCCAATTTCATGAACATCCAGAAGAGTACATAAGCGTCTGAATGGCATAGAAGCGCTGCAAATGCTTGTTATTAGGTAATACTAATACAGCGGTTTCGATTTATTTGCCCATGAATGATTGAATGCCATATTCAATACAAAAAGAACTATATTTAAAATTTCTAGGACAATGTACTATCTCATATGCAGTCACATATATTTGATTATTAAGTTAAAGAACTTAATAATCTCTTAACTGTTCTTTCGAAATTCGGGTTGCCTGTATGTGAAAAATTCCATTCTTCAGTATCAACAAATGATTTGTTTTCAACCCCACCTATTTCTATGCTTAATTCCGCTTCTATATTATTAAGACAACCCTTGAATTTAAAGATGGGTAATATTTTTGGAGCATTGATAGGTGATTGAGCAAAGATCAAAAAGATAAAAATATGGCAAGAAAGTTATTGAAAATAGTAGTTACCGAGTAAATATCTAATAACAAAACAAATATATTCCGTTAATTCTCATAGGCAGTTCAAGAAGAAAATTGTGACATTATAAATCTGGAACTTTCTCTTTCTTCCCCTACATTATTTATTTGTTAAGCTTTCGGTAGAACTGGAAGTCAACGGCTTTTCAAGAGTACTTATTACAAGTGCCTTCATGAGGAAATACTTGACTTATTTATTGCCCTCGAAAATGTATTTTTTTTTTTGTTGCTGACTATGTAAAACTTTTTTCCCTTAGAACTACACACCGAAATCAAGTTTCAAGAATTTCAAAACGTTTTCTAAAAGAGTTTATAAACTTTAAACCTCGGTGTATTTCATAGTTTGGCTAAATGTAAATGAGCATTTTTATTTAAAAAATTCAGGCAGTAAATAGAGGTTTCAGTGAGTTCAATTATGGCAATATGGCAATTTTTATGTGTTGTACTGCTATGAATTATTCGTTGCTTACGAAATCTTACACAAATAAAAAAATAATAATACAGAATGTATAGCATCTGCTATTTTCAAGAATTAACACAACTATTAAAATTATAAATCATTGCTTTTTTACTATTGTTATTTCAGAAAGACATATATTCTTTTGATGCTAAAAGGCATAAAATCGCGTTTTTGATTTCATGCCAAAAGGCTCAAGTAATTTCCATAAATCTCTTTTGACTTTATACCGAAGAATCAATAAGCGAAAACTTCCGAAATGAAACGCAATGCCACTTTAAGGAAAACATTTCAATGGCAGGATTCTAAATGTCTGAAAACATTTTGATTCTTTCTAATATTTGCCGCAAGGTTTCATTAAAATTATATTCTAGAACACCAATTAATTTTATAAACATCATTTGGTATCAGCTAAATTATTATATTATTCGCATTCCATGTCTATGTATCTTCAAAGCTTCAAACTCAAAAATAATCATCAGCTTTATGCAAGTAGGTAATCATACGAAAATTTGACACTGTTTTAAAATATCTAACTAAATAATTTTTAACAAGTAAAAAAGCATTTTGTGTTGGTGAAATCGTATCTATTTCCGAGAACTTATACAAAATTTTGAACATATTAATTATTTCAGAGCATAAAGCAAATTAGTACGGAATAGTTACGCATATTTTAAACGCATCATAAAAGGATTGAATTCAAAAATCATAACAGCTTGTAAACAATCGAATAGAAATATATATAGCTATTAATTAAGAAGACACGTTTTGTACAAAAGTTTCGGAATAGTTACGAATATTTTACGATCTGTTGCAATAAGTGAATTGAATTTTAATAACTTTAAATTAACATTTGCAGCGAAAAATTATGTTTAATAAGTAATGGAGAAGAAGAAATGAATTAATTTTAGAAAATACATATGGTTCGTATTCTTAAAAATAAATTTCTCATGATATTGAAATTTATAATTATTTTCCATGTTGATATTATCTATTACGATTAAAAAGAGATAAAATGATTTAAAAATGAGATAAAAAAAAGACATAAATTATTATTCATCTACATGCAACCTTACATCACCGTTTTATTTAATTTTAATTGTAACTCTTTCATTGCAAGTATAATCTTTAATTTTGTCCTATAAACCCTTTGTATCTTTTGATAAAAACTTGAATTTATTATTATGAAAACATTTATAATGTAAAACGCAAAAAGAACCTATATAAATCAATTTTGCTACTACACTATATAGTGGGAAATTATGTCAAATTTAGGGAAAAGTACTTCAATATTTAGTCGGTAGATAAATCAGAAAGTTTCAAAACCACTTTAATCAAACTATTAAGTTCAAAATAAAAGAAGGAAATAAGAGTTGATTTAAATGATTTTGGGATAAACTCCGATAACTAACGCAACATTTAGCAAACATAATTAATGCACTAGAAAGAAAAAAATAAATCTAATGATTTGCTTTAATAACTTTATATTTACAATTGAATAAAGTACATTTCGAAATCGTAATCTATATCGTGACCTATGAAAAATATCTAAATAATTTAATTTAATTCGAAATATTTGCATTCGGTTATTATTTAATATCAATATATTTAAATTAATGTGGTAAAAATCTTTAGACAGTTCGCCAGCCACAACCACCCAACAGATTTCGACAATTTTTATTTCATTTGAACGCTTATGATATGTCATAAAGGGTCGCCGTAAGCCCTGAGCCCTTAAGTTTCGGGAGATATTGCAAAATAAACGGATTATATTAAAGGAAATAACGGAGATTTATTTGCAAAATAGTACCGTGTTCCTGAGCCTCAGAAACTGGACTGATTTCGCCAATTTATTACGTGACTTCTTTCAAATAACTAATGAATTACAATGTCCCGCTTTATTTTCGTCAGTTCAAAATAGTATATTTCGTTTGTATGCAGTTCTGTTGCATTTCATTCCAATTTAATTTAACTTTAATAGCAAACGATTTTGTTAAGACATCTCTATGGACGAGTTTTCTGCTCTGTTTACTTACATTATAAACATTGACTTTATCTGCTTATATGATGGATTTCCGCTTTTACTGCTCGTCACATTCTTACACTTTTTCACTAACCTTTCATATAAGATTTTTAGACTTGAAGCATCTTTTAACATAGAAGAGAAATTTATGTAGGAAAATTCTAACTTTTGTTTGGCACAGCATAGCTGAAACCGTCTTTTGTGCCATTAAACGGAAACTTCCATTTCATTCCGCTTTGAAGATCCATTGACTTAGCATTACACCGGAAATACGTCTTACCGGCAGTAAACAAACCAGAAAACTCGTCCATAATTTGGTTTTAATAGCAAATGATTTTATTAAGACATATCTATAAATATAATTATCTTTTATTGATTAATATTTAATTTAAAATCAATAGCAAATGATTTTGTTTCCTTTCAAAATTTATTTTTATTAGATTGACAACAAGAAAATTAGTTGTTGTTAAAAAAACTTTTACGGAATGCAGCGTTGTTAAATGAGAGAATGAAGTTGCTTCTAGAATAAACATTTCAATTTTGCGATGACATTTTATTTTCATCAATAATCTCAACAGTTTCATCAAAATGGCGTGTCAAAAACGTTGTAAAATATCTATTGGAGCTGATGGAAACTGTTTATTTAGGGCGATATTATTCTGTATTCATGGATCTGAAGACTTTCATGCCGAAATTCGTGAGAAAGTTATACAAAACATTACAATTAGATGGTGTTTATTGAAAGATTTTATAGTTTTAAAGGAATCTGTTGTCTACAAAGAATATGAAATCTACTATGGATTTATGGTCTGTTCCACTGATCTTCATGCAGTATATACAATTGTAAAAAGTAGTGGCTGAGAACCTCGAAGCAGCGAGGGGCAGGGGCAGTGCTCAGCAAAGTGGGTGCTATCCGCGAACCCGCTCGGAGGGCGCTGAGAGTGGCTAGTTAATTCTGAAAGTATTTCTGAAATTCTAAAAATCGTCTCCTCTTAACCTGTATATTTATCTCGCTTGGCGTAAAATAAAAATTTCTCGCATTTGTTTGAAACAAACAAGTTGAGCATATTTTTTGGATGTTTAAAACTTTTACATTACGAAAGATGTAATTTTTTTTATCGGAAAGTTGTTTTTGTAACTTAAGAAGTGACGTTGCATTGGCATTATTGTATCAAAATTTGTGAATCATCAATGAAGTCGCACATTTATAATAAATTTCAATAAATTGGATAAATACACACACACAAGAGAAATATTTTTATTCATTGCAACATTACTGTAAATTTATAAATTTAGGTATGGAAGAATTTTTCATTCCATTTAAAATATTAAGAAATGTTCTCGAAAATTGTTTTATTTGACGCAAGTTGAATATTGATTTCTTAGACATCGAAACTAAATAATCATGTAATGATAAAGTTCCAAAAAGAAATTCTTTATATATTGTCAGCTCACACTAAATTAAGTTAAAGAAGTTAAGTATTCAAAGTAGATGAAATTATCAACTTCTGCAAAAATAAATCGTAATACACAAAGCATTGATTGTGTTTTTACATATTCAATAGCATTAAAATAAATATCATAACGCATTTTTGTAACGAAAACTAATATAAATAGCGCTGTAAATTAATAGTTATAATGATATGTCGAACCAAAAGACTATCTTCTGAAATTAACCTCAGATACATCTATAATCTAATACATAACAATTTATACGATGCATCTCGGAAGAGAACTAAAGTGTTATTTCACCATAATTAATATAACGGCAACTTTGAGATATTTGTAAAAATTCCTTTCACGTTTTAAAACAATTTTGCTCCCAACAGCTATTGATTTTTTTTTTCACCTGACTCTGAAGTTCTGTATAATTTAAGGAAATTACCCGTATGAAGAAAATACATTTCTCAAATACAGTACGGAAGAAACTGGTAAAAGTTTTTAAAAAATTTATATAGTTGAGTTATTAAGATATAAGTGACTTCTGAAATTCTTATCCCAAAAAGGTATTTTTTTGATAAAATATCATAATAATATTTCAGATATTTCGAAAACGCAATCTGCGTGAATTTACTGCAAATAATATGTTAATTGCAGTAAATAAATTATTCATTAAATTATTCGAAATGATGAATGAAATCTATATGCAAAGAAAACATTTCTTCTTTACATAACTTCAAAAAAACTTTACTCTAATAGAAATTACTGCCACTTTTCGGGGAGGAATTATTTGTAGAAAAACCTCCAATTTTAACAAGATAAAATTCCTTTACAATTAAATTTAGCATAACTGTAGCATCAAATATTAAAATTACTTAACCGATTTGCGTCACTGATAAAGAGTGAAAATCCTCTAAACCAGAGAATGGTTCTTCACATTAGTAGTTACGTGTATGTGCTTAAAATGAATATTTTAAAACCTTGAAGATATTTTTGCAAAGAAATTCAATTTGTCATTTCTGGCTAGAATAATTCATAAAGAATTCCAGACCAATTCGTTAATGGTTCTGAAATCATGATCATATTATCTCTATCAAAGTTAAGAAATAGTGTGAAGTAATTTAAATAGCTTCGAAAATAAAGTAGCTATATTACAGGCCAACTACTTTAGAAGTACTCTGTATTATATCTAAAGCATAAAGTGAAATATGGTATTCTGTTACACGCCGTATAAGCAATATATGTAATCAGTTCACACAGATATCGGAAAAATACAAAATTTGAATATTTCTATTCACCTTTTCTCGATTATTAACTTTAAAAAGTATTTTAAGAACTACGTTTGCAACATTTCCCTCAGTGTCAACCTATAATTTTAATCTAAAATATTTACTTCAAAGATATAATTTTACATCACAGATATTAAAACAGAGGATAATAAAAGATATTTATTGTGAATCATAAATAACAAAGCAAAATCTCAACATGCACATGCTATTAACGTAAAAATATCATTTGAAACTAATTCATCAAAGCTTCAAAGTTCTCAAATCCAAATCGCAATCCAAACAATGCTTCAAGATTGGAGATTCTATTTCTGCTTTTTAACTCTTCAAGTTAACGAACTTTTTGCAATCGGAAACTTTTAAGCAAAATCATCTTAACAACTTTCAAAGTCAAGTCGATAAACTGTTTCACCTACCTGGAGCTTCACCCGCCGAACATCTTTCCCGGTGAAAACTCAGCAGAAAGATTTAGTTGGAAGAAGAAGAAGAGAATATGCCAGGTGAGCAAGACAGAAAGTTTTCTATCCGGCATCAAGAGGAGTCAGGGTACCAATGATCCGGCCATGAGCAACAGCTCGATCCTAACTAAAGAGGAAAAGGCTTCTACCATTTTTACACACTCTCCCAGAATTCTATAACAGCGCCCTCACTGTGGCAAGCCCCTATAAGTTGCAAGTCTTCCTCCCATTGATGCTTTTCGTCATACTGGAGTCCGGCAAAGAGGAGGGATTTTTTTTCTCTTTGTATAGGAATTATTATCCGGTTTATCCTGGCGGTTCAGGGTTACCGTTTTTATACTCCGGATGCGTTCGTTGTAACATTCATCAAAGTGATTAATTAAAAAGATATTTTTAGGAAACTTTACCGAATTTAAGAATAGATTCTTTAGAAGAAAATTTAAAACTTGTTTCCCGACCATCGTTGAGGAAGGCGCTTTATTTAATTTTAAGTAGGTATTAACTGAAAAATTAAACCATTTTCAAAGCTAAAAGTGATTAATATAAGCTAATCTTTTTCACAAAATCTGACAAAACTTATAATTACTTTTGTGCTTATTTTTTAAATACAATGTCTAATAGTTAATATTGAATTTTTATAAGCAGATATATTCTTCCTTTGTAAAGTTAACGCTTCAAAAATTCAAGGAACGTTTCTTTTAAACGTATTTCTGATGTCATGGGAAATTTTTCACAGAGGAGCGTTTATATGACGAGACAGTTCTAAAGGGAATTAATCTAAGAATTTCAGATTGAGCCAAACGATTTTATAATTAATCAAATAAAATTCTCAATAGTAAATTTCACCATGCAATTTCTTGGCAATGAATGCACGAACATTTTGAAATATGTCCTTTCTATAGCTTATAATTAATAAAGATATTTAACAACAAATATTATTGTTTCGGAGCAAAAGTGTAGAAAGTATCAGCAAATCTGCAGAAAAATATCTAGCAACTAAACGCAAATCCATCTATGTGAAATGCTTTAAAACGTTCTTGATGAAATCAGAAAATATTTAAATATTTAACTTCTTACTTAAGGCAGTAATTAATGAAAAACAATGAAAGGAAATAAAACAACACTCTTTCATACGGTCAATTTTAATATTAAGCCTAGTATTCAAACAATATTTGTTTCTAACATCGCATGAGCAACACGATATCAAACTAATGTAATCTTGCACTATCCTCTTTATTTCATTTGCTTAATTTTTTGTGACTCCAGTTTCCAATCAATAATATACGAATTGCAAATAATGGATCTTCACATGGAATTTCTCCATAGTATGTAATAATTACTTGCAGGATCACATATCAAGGCTTTATTATTTACATAGTGTCTCCCTACTACATTTAAATAATTACATATTCATGTAATTAGCACATTTCCGTCAATGAGTTTGTGTTCCAAGACGATGAAATAAACATTAAAAGCATTCTTTTTTCTACGGATACAATATCCAATATAAAAACATTTTTTCATTCTTATTATAAACTTTCTAAAGCCGTTAAAAATACACTAATCACCAAATTTATCAATTTTAACGTGTCCATATTAAGCTATTTAACCATCTCTCGTTAGAGTTACTTTAACTTAATAAATTCAGAAACCACAGAAATTTTTAAGAAACACTTTGGCAACATAAGTTGGCTTTAACAATGAAGTTAAATATCAATTATTGTTATTATTTTCTCAGATAATAATGTGTTAGCATGTAAAGCGAAAAAGAAGATTGGCGTGAGTTCTTGCCAAAATTTTAGATTTCAAATCATAACAAAGTGTCTTTTTTGTTAATGAATTATAAATTAATCAAATTACTGAGTAAATCAAATTATTTTTACTTATTGAGCAAAATGAATTTATTTTCTTAAATTAATATCAATGTCAAAATATTTCATCACCCTTTTTCTGGAAAAATAGGTCCTTTAAAAGGTTAATATGCAAGAAATAGAAATTAGATATCACTGCTCTGTAACATTATACAGATGGCGAGAGCATCATTTCTTCAGGTATTAAATTTAACTCGTTTCGATGTTTCTGACTAACTGTGCATTTGATTCAACAGAATTCTAATAATCTACGATTGTGATTGAAAAAAAATTGATTACTGAAACACAATTCTCTCGAATGACTTGAGCCGCGATGGCCTAGTAGTAAGGTCTCGGCTACGGGGCAGGAAGGTTCCAGATTCGCAACCAGATTTCACTGAAGATACGACTTGCATGTGGGCATTTTGCACGTTGAATTATACATAGAGGGACAAACGTCCTCTTGCTGATATGGTGCGGAAGTTTGAAGAGGAAAGAGGGAAGTGCTCTTCCTTCTGCCGCCTCTGGTGAACTCATCGCGTCCGAAATATTTTCTATCCACAGGGCTAAAGCAAATTCTGATTTGAAAGTACCTCCCGCACACGAATAGTATGCTGGAAATCGTCTTGGTCTGTCTCTACAGTCCAAAGGTACAAGATCCTCACAGACTGCATTGACCAGACTTCGTAGTGGCAATATCAAAAGCTTGAAATTCGTTGACAAGGAAAAAACTTATTCCTTTTGCCCTTGTTCCTGTCTTACTTCTCCTGCTCATGTCATTGACTGTATTGGGGCCTCTTCGAGGCAGTTTTGGAGTGAGGGGGAAATGGACTTGTGGTACAGTTAGAGCGACATGGTATCATGGACCTGGTCTAGTATTTGGACCAAGGGGACATGAAACAACAACAAACAACAACAGTTTGAAGAGGTGGATGCCATCTCAGGTGCCGTTCTCGTCATCTGACAGCAGTTCAAAATTAAGAGGTCTGTTCTAAAACAGGTTTCGTATTGTTTCAAATAGGGACGTTAATATAACTTAACTAAACTAAACTCTCGAATTTCTTGAGAAGTTGGCACAGTTAATCGGAAATTTTTTCACAATTATCTTTTCCCAGATAATCAAACGTAGGTCCATTAATATAACATCAAACATCTATAGAAAGGCTATTTTAAAAATAGACAAGAACTGCTAAATCTTCTGTTATACCGTTTTACTCTTTTATTCTTCTTTACTAAGAACTTTTCGTTCCTCAAACAAGCATGCAGTAGTGGAGCATGAAATGCTCTGCTTAACTACCAGCCCAACATGACGCATTTCCGTTATCAATCGGTATACCGCAACAGAGCATCAAATCAGGTGTTCCGATAAACCTTCATTAGAGACGTTTTGAATGCAAAGCCAATAGTTTAAACCACCGCAACGAGGTTCTAAAGTTATATTATATACCTACTATTTGCCTTGTATCAATAGAACAGTTCAATGTCAGCATCCTTATAATCCAAAAGCTACTCCCTTTATCCTTAGTAATGCCAATGACGTGTGCCTAAAGAATTTATTATTCTGAAGCGCTGTCATGGTTTTCATGAATGGAATAAAACACTTGTATTGATTTTTGTCCGTTCATTAGAATTCGGTCATATCGAATTTAAATCAAATGCACAATCTGAAAACACAAACGGAACAATAAGTTCCTATATATTGTAGAATAAAAGGTTTTCAAGTTTCAGAAGAATAGTTGAAAGACTTCAAAATATTTTAATCTACATTTGGGATGATAACGCATGAAAAAATTTGAAAAATTACTAGTAATAAATAACATAAGGCTAATTGTGTTTGTTTACTTGGAACAAAATATTTTTTATCTTTATTAAGCGCTAAGATTATCCAAGTTCAGGAAAACAACAAATAACTGTGAAAAATGAATTTAATCTTAATGGAATTGTTTGAATTCAGTATTTGAAAGTAATTATTCGTATTACGAACCACTTGTTTGCAGTATTTTTCGAAAACTAAACTCATTTTTCGCGTTGTACCATGCTATGTTAATTAACATCGATAAAGAAAAGAAGCAAATTTTTGATGCACAATTCCTCCCATTAAAATTACCTGTCTCATATTAACTTTGCATATTAATTTTTTCTCATTATAGTTAATGTGTGTCTTAATTATATCCAAATGACAAACTCTTAAATTTTATTAAGAGATGAGTGTTTACATAGATAACAATTTTTAAGGTGAAACAGCATAATTAATATTCAATACATGTTCTAACTACAATCCAAGAAGATTATTATTACCTACCAATGGCAGGAATTTTACAGATAATTTAACCACTCACGAATATTTACCATCAATTAATATTTAAATGTTTTATAATTAAATATTTATTTAGTTTATTTTTATACGATGAAAGTAAAATTTCTTTTGATTCTTTAAATTTTCTTTCAAATATTAAATTGTAATATTTATAGAAAATTACAAAATGTCAATAAATTTTTCAGTAGAATCCATTTTAAGATCGCAATTTTTAATAACTTTTTACATGTTAGCATACAGCCATATTTGTTTATATTACTTATATCAAGAAAATTCGTGACTAATAGGGCTTGCAACAGATTAGCATATCTAGAGGATGATAATAAACCAAGTCACTCAAGGAAAACTCTTTTATGCATTCATTTGGGTAAAAATTGGCTTCACTTTTTTACTACGTTAACAAAAGGACAAAATCTTATAATAAGATGATACAAAAAATGTTTCCAAATATAATATCATCTTGAGTTTTTAGGACGAAATTCCAAACTTACTAAATGTTTCTTTGCTTCGCCATTATATTAGTATCCGTGATTTAAAAATAACTATACTTGACAATAACTATACTTTTATTATGATTCCAGTAAATCATTCATTCGACTATAAATCGAAATCGGTACATGATTAAATGAAATCTAATCCCATGTTTAAACAAACTATTTTCAGTAAGTTCATTTTCAAAGAATGTAGCTTTTCCGTTTGCAGCTATTTTCGAATTAGGGTTGTTCTCAACGAAATAAATAGAATTTTGGGAAAGTTAAGCTTATTTTATAGGAAGCGGTAAGGACAAATTACTTTTCTTTCAATTTCCTTTTAGTGGAAATCCATAATTTATGATAACATATTCGTCCTATTTATGGAGAAATAGAATGCATTTTTCTTTCACTTTTTCACATCTTCCAATCTGATGACTTGTTCGAGTTTGCGGAAACTGTTCTTTTATGTGATTTTTTCCCTTTTCATTAAAAAAAATGCATCGTTCCAAATATGTTTGGTTAAAAGTAGGAAATAATATTACATAGGTTTTACAAAACAATAATGTAGAGTTTAAGTTATTAGCATTGGTATAAGTAGAAATTTGCACCAATTTGTATCAAAGGAGTTAATTGAAGTTTTTTTATAAGGAATATTCATGTCCTCACAAAAAATATCTGAAATGGGTCGCAGAAAAATATAATGTCGAATACTCACAATAACAAAAGCATATTGAAATATCATAAAAAGCCAACTTTCGTATTTTTTTTATGTTTGCAACGCAGCACATCTGCACCAGCTAACGAAATGAATCCTATCACTTCCAGAAATAATTATCGTGGACGTATGGTCATAACTTCTGGCGTAAATCCATAATTTTTTTGAAAGAGACCAAAAGAAAACATCTGTTCTTTCAATTCGTCTAGACTCTGTTGTTAATATCTTGTTATTTCCTACTATTAAAAAATAGAAAAATCGCAATTTCGTGATTTGATAAGAAAAATAAATCGCAGGAGACCAATTTTCAAGTTAAACTTACCTCTGAACGTTTTACTATTTGTAACCGAATTTCAGCAGTATTGCAATCGGAAAAGCTGCGGATTGATTCAATCAAAGAATCTCTTTTTACTGGCACCTGTACTTTTTCATTTTTTTCTCTCATTTTCCTCTCCAATTTTCTTACTTACTAATGTTGATACTTTTGACTCGTTTATACTTTGGATTCTTTTTTGGGACACGTTCCATCTCTCTGGAACGGCCTCAACGACTTTTGATCGGAAAAACTTTCGCAAACTTACAGTTTTACTTCTTCAAAAGGTCAATTACTTCATAGAATGAAGATTAGTTATGAAAACTGATTTAAATATTTAGAAATACTTCTTAAGTTCGATCTTCAATATATTAATCATATTTTAAAGCTAAGTTTCTGAAAATGAAATCAATTTTCTCTTTCCGTTATAATAATCATTCTTTTAGCCTAGCTAAAACAAATTCATGAATTTAAATGAATTAATCATGAAAGCTAATGAAATAAATTAATTACTAATTTAGAATGAAATAAATTCATGATTAATTCATGAATTAATCATGAATTTATTTCATTAGGTTATCTGTAACAAAATTTGCTATTTCCTAAATTTTCATGAAAGCTAATGAAAATTCATGAAATCAATTTATTCATAAGATAACTTTCATAAGGAGAAGGTTTAAATTCAACCTTAAAATTAAAAGATATTGAAAAAAATCAATTTTTCTCGCAATTGCCATACAGTTTATTATGAGCCGAATAAATTTTGATGCATGTCATTTTTTATAAAGTTGTTTATCATATTAATTACATTCTGCAAATAATTTTTAATATTCATCAAACTATGAAACATCTGATGATATGGGAACCATTAGTACAATCGAATTTAAAGAGACTCTGTTATTATAAGAGGTCTCATTATTACATAATTGTAATCATTTAGCGTCATCTTGTTCATTTAAATACTGTCCGTGGTTCGTAAATTGCATCTGAACAAAGCAACGCAAACTATGCTTCCATGGGAAGAGCAAAAATGTTCTTTTTATGTTTATTATTATATTAATTTTATTACATATGACTATAATATTAGTAGAATCGATCAAAAACACAGTTATGGAAATTGATGAGGTATGAACTTATTATTTTAAATAATTCAAATTGGCTTCTTTATATGCATTAAGAAATTTTCAGCATGAATAAATGTCAAATTGAATCAATTAGAAACAAAAACGGATATAGCTTTTATTTCATTGTTCAGATAATACTGCAAAACGAGTAAATACAGTTGTTTGCATAAATAATATATCTGCTATCTAAAATAAATCAGTCTAAGCTAGTATTAAACTACTTTTATATGTTCCATGTATTTCGTCATTACTATATTCATTATGTTCAATAATCTGAAATTTTGAAATTAACATATTGTTACACAAAATCGTCCGCTTGGTGTACAGTGAAAGCAGTTCAACAGCTGGATAATTGAAAATGAAGATTTATTTCAACAATATTCCAGAAAACTCGAAGCACAGGTAACACGAAATGTAGCAATTCCAGAAATTACCAACATAAGCAGACAGCAAATCGCTAACAATAAAAAAACAGCAATAACAATAGTGCTCAACGTCTAACAGCGAACCAACTCGCAATGTGAACAAGACTCCAAAGAGATTCGCCATAGATTAGGCAGCTTGATATTTATAGCTTTTCGGATAGAGCACGACGTCACATGATATGCTCTAGGCGAATCGTGATATCTCTCTTCCTAATAGAGATAGGGCCAAAATTCACACATTTTCGAGAACCTTCATTTTGTTGCCAAAGTCGCCAAATTTGTCTTTGAGATCTGTGGTATAGACTAGATCTCCCCCGCCATCCAACAAAGCCTCTGCAAATATCTCTTTTCAAACCATAAGACTAACATTCTAAAGAAGCGACATTACAGGTTCATAACAATATTATTACAAACAATTTTATTCGATTTCATTTTCTAGCGTTCGAAATTTGTTCCTGAATTTTCTTCTAATTTAATATGCAATTTATCATTTTTTCAAAAAAAATAACATTTGTAATGAATGGATTCACAAAAATAGATTCTTGAATACAAGCATGAACGAAATGAACACAACCCAAAAATAAAAATTACGAAATGCATTTTTTCCACGATTATAACTTTGATGCATAACATCACTCGACTGTTGATGTTTCGCTTTGCTTTCATATGGTCTGCCTTTATTAATAATTTCATATCTTAAATTAATCTTTACGTCAACCTTTAAATTGAAGATGAAAACTTGTTTGATCATTCTCAGGTTATTAACAATTATACCAAATAATACATTTTATGTTAAGAATATCTTAAAATTATTATGACTTGATTATATAATATGGAATGCCTTTTTTCAGAAAAAAACACTGATTGCAAGAGAATAGTAAATGCATATTAAAATTATAAAACAAGTGTTTTAAATGATGTTAATTCGTAAAAATGAGTATAAATAAATGATTAATAATTAATTAAAGAAATGTAAAACATGCAATTTCAAACAACAGCACAAAGAGAATATCATCCAATCTTTGACAGCATTAAAAATATAAATAGAAAAATATTTTGCACTTATTTCTGAATAAAAAATGTTAACGCAGAATTGCATAATTCCATTAATTGCTTCAGTTTTTAAAAAAACCTCATATATTCATTTAATTAATAAAATTTTGTTCATTTTCATTATTTTAAGACAAACTGTGTTTACCCTTACAGTTTCAAATCTGTTCCTCACAGAAAGAAATACGCAGGCCTAAGAAAATGTTTATTTTTATTTCTGGTTTTTAGATCAGCTATCCCTCTCATATAAGAAATATGACATTTTTGTATAACCACCTTGCTGATCTATAACACGGTTAAAATTTTAAAATCCCACAAGTTTGCCATTTAAATTCTTGATATCTTATTTTAATGAGTAAAAAATCAACGTTTTCGTACTGGTTACTGGTTTCGTTTTCAAAGTTACTGGTTAAGAAAGAAAGGAAGCAAGAAAGTTAATATCATGAAGAAAGACACCGTTTGAGCTTCTCTTGTTAGGATCTAGTCTTCATTCACATAGATCACGATCAGTGTTGCAAGATAAATTAGCTATAAGTCCAGCAGTAACTAAACAGTACACAACTGATTCTTCTTGAAGAAAATACCTGATAAATTACTTTTTTTCGATTCAATACCCAGAAAATGTTATTCCTGTAGCGAGTGAATGTTATTTTTCCAGTAGCAAGTAAAATTTAAGCTCTTTTTAATAAAATTTTGCTCTGTTATTGAATTTATTTTATTGCGTACTATTTATTTAACTTACCTCAAGTAAATTGTATTGTTTGAAAACACAGGTATAGTTTTATTGTATAATTTTACTTCTTTTAGTGTAGTATTATACTTTATATTTATTATTGTCATTTTACTCAAAAATTAATTCTAAATTCCCCCTTTTTTTATTGTAAAAAATCTATGGGGTATGGAAAGAAGAACAAATTACATTTTTGCAATAAACGTGTTGGATTAAATAAAGAACATCTGACTTTCTGCAAACTCCTGATTCGTGCTGGTTTGTGATATCGGTAATTTTTCAATATATTTGAAATGGTAGTCAAACAGGTATATCTATAGGTTATTCACATATATTTCGTACGAATAGTAAGGAAAATTAGCAAAAAGAATCCTCTAAAACTTCTCCTTCAGATATTTACCTGTTAATCATTATAATCAGTCCTCGCACTACAAAACAATTTTCGACACCATTTTGTTACTTTGAAAATATAAACATCATTTTATTGTTTATGTTTGGATTTCTCTTTAAATTACAGTTATAAATTTACTCTAGGTCAGTTATTAAGTCCAAACTCTAACCATAAATATTCATTACTTCGTCATAACTCCAATATGTCAAATCCTACACTTTTTAGCTCCGGTTTAGCCGGTGAGACGAAAAACAAACCATATATTATCATAACAAAACCTTTTAAAAATCTGTGTTTGAGTAAGGACTGAGCTCCATGAAAGGAATCTTCTCTAAAATCAATATTTTATTTTCGATTTACCTCGAGCTTCCCGCCGAAACGTTGGATTTACGAGATAAGTTTTAAATATATACGACTTTCATCCGAATATAATATTCACCTGCGTAGAAGCAATTTCGACGATTCGGGATTTTTCTGTCCCATTCTTTTTTCTCAATTAAACAGAAATTGTCTTTCCTGAATTTGAAAGAGATCTGAGAATATAAAACACGATTTACAGATAGAGATATTAATGTAAAAGCCAAAAAATTCGACCTTGTGATTTTGATATATCTCGACATTTTAGACCTCGATGTGCCTAAAATACCCTTTCTAGGAATTATGCTCGTCTATCTGTGAATACACTAACTAACACAAAATCTAAATGAGCTAAACGAAAGGAGAGTAAAATTTTATATGTATAAATTTCTATATATTTACACAAAATTGTTTATTATCTACAAATTGATGACGAAATCAATCAAATTAAAGTCAGTCGGTCAGTTAATTATTTAACCGTTATAATTCCAACAAATTATAACTAAAAAAATTTTGAAAAATCAGGCGAGCACTATAGAGGCTGTTGCTTAGCAGCAAATTATTAGAGAGATTAATATATTGTTAATACCAGGAGATTTCTAAGATTTACAGTACCACCCCGGTTAACCAAATTAAAGGGGTGGGGGTGGGAAATCATTTCGGATAACTATTTTTTCGGTTAGACCGTGAACATCTTTTACTATTTTGTATCTAATTGTTGTATTTAATTCTGAAAAGTCTTTAGTGTCAAGCGAATTCAAAGCTGTCTTTGTATGCCACATTTACGTTTTTCCATTAAAGTTAAAATTACATTTTTAGATCAAGAGCGTTCACCTTTCCGCTAGCCATAACCCAGCGCTCTCTCGGGTTCGAGATTATTCTCGTGCAGTACAGTACGTGTTATTTATTTTTGCGCTTTCAAAGGTATTTTGGATAACTCGGTTTTCTGTTGGCCTGATTTCGGTTTACCGGGATTTCACTGCATCGTGTTTTTGTCGAAAGATTAGGGCTAATTTTTCCGTTATCACTGCTCTTATTTTATACATATATCTGCTATAGTCTAATGATTTTTTTCTCAACAAAGTTGTTTTTATATACAAAATTATTTATGCAACCAAAATTTTGCTTGCAGCTGCGAAACTTCTGGCACACTGGCACAGAAATTAAAAATTCAAATAACCAGATGACAGGCATTTAAAGCTAATTTAAATTATACTGCTTAAGTGCTTCTCAATTATAGTTCCCATTGCAGTAATAACTGTTTATTACGTAATTATAGCGTATAATATACAAGAGTTGCCTGTATTTGGGGAGGAGGCAGATATTTTTAAATCGAGTTCAAAATACCTCCCTGTATATAAAGATATAAAATAATTTAATTTTTAAAAACAAAATGCAGAACTAAGCAAATTGATCTATCAGTGTCTCAATCAAGCAGCTATTGCGATTTTTCTGATTCCAACAGAACAGAAACAAAGATCAGACAAAAAGATTATCGAAAATCATTTTATTTTATTTATAAATGTATATCTTTATTTTTGTTTCTTCATGACAACAAGTAAAAGCCTTTTATCCTGGAAAAGGCTGATCTTTTAGCTATAGAAAGCGAAAAAACCCATGTATGAACCATTTGGTTTTTCCATTTTTTTAAATTATATTTTAAAATTTTAACAGCTTATTAATTAATATCTTTGAATGTTGTGCATTTTATTTGAAGAAGGAAATTTTTAGTTTTTTTACTTAAAATTGTTTAAAATTTAATTAAATTAATTGAAATCATTTATTCAAATCAAATTCTGCATAAATATCTATATCGATAGACATCTTAATTTTTGTTTATGAATTACTTTCGAAGTAGATTTAAAATTCTAAATAACTTTCAAAAATTTTTCTAAATCGAGAATTTGATTGGTTGAAAGAATGCTAACAAATTTTGAAAGCTTCAATGGCGAAAATGTATAATTGTGCAGGTTAGACAAAAAATGATGTATTAGCAGAACGGAAAACTCCTATCTAGTTACTGACCTTCTTATCTGCTGAATGATGTTTGTTTTCGTGTGTTTGAAGTTATGAGTGAAAATGAAATGCTTGTTCAACGACAAGGAAGATGTTAAAAATAATTCCCCGCATAGTAACTTTTTAGAAAAAGTGATCCTGGAGAGTGTAAATTCTTCCAATATTTATTGGTTATTTTTATTTATCTAGAAGGATTCAATTACAGTAGATACTTCTTGATCTCAGGATATACCGCTTTTTATTTTTATAATTTAGAATTTTCGAATTCATTTTCACCCAATTAAACTATTTTTATATTTATAGACTATCACCCAATTAAAACTTTTCATTTTTTATTTTTAAACATCTCTGATCGAGGAAAGCTAGTTCTCTATTTTAACTTTCTGCTGTAACTCTGTTTCGTCTGTTTTTAAATTTGTTGGTTACGCAGACACGACCAAATGCATTGTTCTATTTTCTGCAGATTTATCATAAAGGTTCCTTGAAGCACAAAATAAAAACAACGTCGTGTATGGAAAAATTTTAATTTCAAGATGGTGGCCGTTCAATTGTTTCAATGCGTTGGCGAATCAGCGGCGAGTATGGCACCAATAATACATTTGAATCATTTTTGTAATGGCGAAAAATTTCATTGTATTTTTTTTTAAATATTGATTAAAGCAGACTTTATATTGCAATTTTGCACGATCCGTGCCCTATGAGTGAGTAGGTGGCGTGGTGGTAAATAAATAAAGATACTGATAAGAGAAGACATTTAATTGTAATTTTGTTAACATTAAAAAGGAATGTTTAATTAGAATTTTGTTAATAATAAAAAGGAAGTATTTATTTATAATTTTGTTAATACTGATTAAAGCAAAGATTTATTTGTATAATTTGCATTGAAAAAGAGAGAGAGAGATGAGATGCAGCATCCATTATTGCTGAAGTCCTGCAGAACATCCTGAAATTGTTTTTAAAACTTGTATGAACTGAGAGTTCATTGAACAATGAAAAAAAGTTATAATGATTCTAAAAACAAGAAAAGAAGACAAAAAATGAATCAACAAGTAAAAGAGACACAGGTCGGGGCTGCACAACAACTAGTCCTCGAAAGCGTCAAAATTCGACCACTGAGCAAGACTGAGTGGTGAAATCGGAAGATAAAAACCAAACATTTCTCTGTTTGAACTTGTAGACGCTAGAACTGCGTTTCGCCTAGTTCGAGTTGACGCGCAGTGAACTAAAAGAGAAAGAGATGCTCTTTCATTCTTCTTTTTTCCTCGCTCCAATCCAAAGGCCGCTTCCTCGGTATGTGTCTCTTCACTTTCTCTCATTGACTCTTTATAGGTTTCGGTTTCGCTTCATGTTGCCATGTCAGATACACCTCCGGAACTGATATTCGATTTCTTTGTTAGAGATCAGTCTTCGAATAAAGCTACGTAGTTATTTTTCTAAAATATTATTCAGATGAAAATTTTTAAAAGAAGGGATCGTATATCGTACTCAAGGAAACGCGGGAATTACTGAGCACACTGAACTATTAATCTAGGATGAATATTTATTTACATAAAATACAGAAGTGTTAATTACAGAGGTATAGGTACATAATATTTATTAATTAGTTATAGAATATATCACGGCTGGTTATTTAATATGTTTGAAGTGCATTAAACTTCACATTTGGCTTTGAAATTGAAATTTTGGGCTATTGAGAGGTAAAATATCTTTTTAAAATTGTAGTTTCTTAGTAAATATTTTTGCTGTACTTCTCGTTTCTGAGCTGACTAGCCACCTCTGATAAGATCATAATTTCACGTTAGAAGTTATTTTTTCTTTTCCATTTCCATTAAATCTTGCTTTTTTCCTTTCTTGAAAGTATGTTTTTTCAACGATTCCAGCCAAACGGCTCTGTTATAAAGCTTTGAAGACTACCTGCACTCTCAAATGTAAAATCTTTTACAACTTTGTTCCAAAACAATTTTGAAATATTTATTAAAAAGTCAAATATCTCTCTTGTAAATCCATCGGGTAAAAGGTGTGCATAATATAGGTGTGCAATATTGAACATTGATTGATTTTAGATTATAAATATAGCTTTGTAAGATAATGGATATATGGAGACAAAGAAGATACCTCCTCAAGAGACAAATTATGATTTCTGCTGTCCTTGGAAAAAGTATTGTTTTCAAAATGAATGAAAAGATTGGATAAACCTTTAAAGACTGCAGTAAAGAACAGATCTTATATTTTTGTTGGTGGGGAGGGGGTCATGAGGCCTACTATTCACAGAAGTTCCAATAAAAAAACTCAGCTTTTAAAATTGAATAAAAAAATCATAATCTGATTTCTATTCTTTTCATTCATTAATTTCGAAAAAATTCGAGATTTTTAAAACAATATAGTAATCCTTTTTTGCAATATAAATTTATTTAATAATTAAATTTAATTATTAATATATATTTAGCTTTTTAATTGACAGTGCGTGGAAATAATATAAATAATTAAAAATGTATCTAATTTTTTACCTGGAAAAATGTGGCACAAGTAGAGAAATAAAATTAGTGATTGAGGATATATAAATATAATATTTCATTTAACGCTAATCAGTTTGCACATATAACATATCTTTATAAATATGGCGCTTTATCTTTGCCAACTTGATAGAACATTTACGAAAATTATAATGTATTCTGTGCAATTTATATCTTCCCTTAAAAGTTTCAGTTCCTGGTCCAGAAAATCATGCAAATATACATTTATGGATTTGTGATTTCGAACTAAATTCTTTTCCCATTTAAGAATGATAATCAAATACATACTGAAATGCACACATGATTTTAAATATGCTCTTTCGCTAATTTAAAGAAGTCTCGAATCTTAAAATTCATCAAAATATTGAGGTCGATCAATTTGACAAGAAACATTCATTATATATACTTTTTATTTAAGAAAACAAAATGCAAATCCTTATTGTCTGCATTCAGAAAAAAAATCTTAAAAATATGAAATTTCATAAAATCAGTTAACTGGGAATCCAAGGTTTTGAATCTTAACAAATATCTCGATTTATATTTTTTCATACAAAAGTTATTTTTCTTCATTCAATTTCAGCATCTGTGTTTGAAAAGAAGCATTTCATTTCACTCCTGGGAATTTGCATGATATTACGTAAAACATAACCCATTCCATTTGGTTTAACGTATAGAGAAGGAAAAAACTTATACAAGCTATATTGCAGCATTAGTCTCTATATATCATTACTAGTTCGCACAACTGAATTTTCCTTTCGTTAAAATGCTTCTAACATAGATGCGTAAGCTACGATTTTTTAAAGGCTAACTCTATCTAAAAAGAAATTAGAGAAGTTGTAGCTTTTTAATCTCAACTTTTCGAACGCAGACAAAAGTAAATTTCCTAAAATTACAAGAATTGAGGTTTATTATAGCTTGCAAGAGAGGTGTAAATATTTTAAAGTGCAACTATATGAAGTAGTACCTCCTAGTTTGATATTAAAAATAAATCATATTTTAGAATTTTTACAGAAAATTCTTTTACTTATTTATTATAATTATTTTATAGATTTTAACTTATTTTAATTTTTAAATAACCATAACAATAGAGGCAATTTTCGACTTTCCGTGTAGTCAATGATAAATGAATATGACAGTACATACAAGAAGTTAACAGTGCAACCCATTTATGAACATTTTACTCCTAGAGTCACGCTATGTATTAGAGCTTCAGAAAGAACACAATGAAATTCATCATCTTTCAATAAAATTCTATTACGCCCACACACATACAAAATAGATTGCTAGACTTCCCAGTGGCCTATTAGATTGGGGCATAGAATTGTTATGGAACATGGATTGGAGGAGGAAGGCTATGGGTTATAATCTCGGGTTAAATTCAAAATTAGTACTATTCAAATACTGGTAACTATGTGGGTTTTAGACTTTTATTGTTCTCTGCTAAATATTGGCGATTTTCCTGGATCTCCTCCAAGCGAAACAAACATGCGAGCCATATTCCATTGAAATTCCTCGGAGAAAAGCAATTTTCGAACTATTTTGTGACTCTTTCATTCATGGACTTGACTAGATACACAACAGAACGCCGTTACCCCCGTACCCGTGACCAGACAGGTCACTGCACGGTTTGATGGGCAAGACACGGGAATTTATCCAACCAACACAACCCCTGCTATAACCTTCCCTTAAGACGCAGGGAAATAGGCAATGATAATTGGACATCCTAACGCTCTTATCTCAGAACCTCACCTCCCCTAAAAAGCAGTAAACCACATCAGACCGACAATTTTCGCTGTTAAGAGGAAATGTTTAGAACGCCCGGGACTGCCTCGCTCGGTGTGAGAGGGTTAGATAAAAAGAAAAATAAAAATATATTTACACTATTTACAGCACAGACATTTACACTATTATTTCGTAATAGTGGTTTATTCTTTAGATGTTGTTTTTATTTTTTAGAGGGGGGGGGGGAAGGTCTGGTCATTTGGTGCTTGTTGTTTGAGCTCGCAGGAAAGTTGAAGACTAGGGAGGCCGGAAGGGATTTCTGTTTTCACTGATGAATTTCACTATCCTACGAATTTTATGCCTGAAGACGAGGTTATTTGCGACTCTTTTCAGCCAATCTTGTCTGAAATTGAGCGCTGGCTTCCTCATATGCCAAGACACTGTGAGGGCACACTCCGTGGCATAGTGAAGTACCTTGCCAGTTCCACCATAACTGCATTAATCTCTGTCAGAGAGGTGAAACGTTTTGAGGTAGCAGGGAAAGGGCCACGTTCAGAGAAGAAGATAACATCCTCTCTAAACCAGTTAATCGGATACAGACTAACCGAGGGCACGATGTTATAGATTTTCCTGCATGTATCGCTATTATTCCAGGAAGTTTGCCACTCCTCAGGCATGTTCATCCGGGGGAGGCCTTTTATGTAGCTTAGTAAGGTTTAGGTAGCTTAGCGTTGCATCTTTTGCCAGTTGGTGTGCTCTCTCATTGCAGATATTGCCTGCATGTATTTTAACCTGTATCGCTATTGTTTCTTGGATATGGTAGGAGGATTTTGAAAATTTTTCTTGCTGCTTGGTTTGTGCTATTTGAATTGGAAGATGTCATTATACTCGCTCTATTACCTACGTGTATTTTAAAGGTATTAGGGTTTAGCAGATGAGATGCGTATATTACTGCCTCATGAATTGCAGTGAGTTCAGCTTGAAATACTGTGTTGAAGTCGTTGAGATTCAGATCACTGGTAGGCCCAATTGTCATTGGACAAGACGCAGAAGGCTGCTCCAACTTTGTGTTCGGTTTTCGAGCCATCTGTAAAAATATTTATAATTTTCTTTTGGGGTATATATGCTTCTCCGTCTCCCAAAGAGACTTGGTTCGATTGGAGATGCTCTGATGGATGAACGGACAAGCTTGTTGCCTTCATCTCCAGATCGTGCAGTTGGATCTGTGTAATTTTATAGAGAAGAGAGATTCTTAGGGGATAAACTGATGTAAATCTGGCTTCGAACTGAAAATTTTTAATTACTGATTAAACTGCAGGTTTTATATCTTAAGATTATTATCTATACAAAGGAATAACGGATAATTTTAACCGTTAGCGATTTTACTTCACATTCTCAATCAAGCATATTTCGGAGCTACATTTAAAAAACACAGCTCTAAACGTGTAAAACAGTAAGAAAATGATCCAATCAAAGCAATATTTCCTACAATAAGTGTAAAATTTCATTTCGTACAATCTCAGGCCATGTATCTCATTTCATATTCAAGATGATGTCTGATTACATCACACTTAACTGCAAGTCTAGAACCTCTCCAAACACCTAAGCAGTTAACACATTGAGTTTCACCATGTACAAACCGTATTCAGTTGAATACAAATGGACCTTAATGTGCTAAAATGCCTTTGTTTTCAATACAGTATCAAAAAATAAGACTAGCGGAAGGGTCATGCATCTGCTTTCATGAAAAATGCCCTATGGGGGGAGAGGGGAATGAAGCAGTTTAATTACTAAAATCTTTGACACAATATACCAAGCACGTGCACCGCAGGATCCCCCACGTTTGAGACAAGACAGGCGGCGTGAATTAATTGGTTTGAGGAGAAGGGAGGTGCTTTTCATGAGATAAGTGCTTCCTGCACCCCCTCACATTAATGGGAATTTCGCGCCCTCGATTATTGCCTACCAAGGAATCAATCTTTTAAAAGTGAAAGGTTTAAGAATCCGTAGGGGAGGAAAGCGTAATTAAGACAATCAATAACATCTGCTCAGATAAGTGTTTCTTGTTCTCGAATTCTTTTTCAAATAATCTACAACTATACGTAAATGTTGACATATAATTCTAACTGAAAAATGAAAACTAATACCATATTCATATTAAAAAGTGCAACTAGCAGGAAAACTTCAATAAAATTTGTGAAATTAGGAATGATTTTATGTTTTTAGAAAGTGTCAGTTAAAACGAGGATCTAATATTCGCATTCCATTGGGAGCACGTGTTTGAGAGATACAACAGAGAAGAATTTCGTTTTATATCTTTTCACCAGAGGGTTCTATGAAAGTATGGCTTTGTCAATTCTTCCAGCTACTTTTGACGAACTGTTTCGAGGCGTCAATAGGACTCTGCAAAACTGCTGTTTGTATTTCAGAGTTACGGGCTACAGTTACAATGGAATGACTATAAAACTGACTTCTTGCTTTTTATATCCAAATTTCAATTTTATTTTTCCTTCCATATTGTTTTCAAACTTTTATATTGAAAATGTAAATATTTCAATTGACATTGGCATTTTCATTTATTTTATTTTCAGGTCATTCTTTGGTCAAGTTACATTGTTTTATGTTTTATGTTGCATCGTTACCAGTTCTTTTTAAATTAATTTTTTTTAAATAATTGAACTTATTAACTCTTACACAATTACTTCCTAATATTAAGAATCGCCCTTTCAAGCTCTTTGTGAAAACCATTATATTTCAGATAAAATTTGTTTTAATTTAGGAAACTATTTATGCCTTGAGTTTTTTAAGATTTATAAATCACATTCAGCATAACCTTCATAACTATAATGGTAATTTTGCATAGTGAATCGAAACAATACGAAATTTAAGGAATAAATTCATTTATACTGAAGTATAGATTCTTCATAGATTATCTTCATGCCTGTTTTTTATATTTCAGAATAACTCAAAGTTTTGAAAAATTCTACGAGAGAATAATAAAATTGAAAAAAAATACCATTAATGCATTTATTTCAGTCAATCAATAAAAAAAACCACAAAATTTTATACTGATGAATTATATGAAATATTAGGAAAATAGATTCGTGCACTTTTATCTCATCTGTAAAAGGCTTCGCAGCCATATCAGATTTCACGATGTATAACAGTATTAGTATTTTAATTACCTTAATCACGATGTATATTGTTGTCAGTCAATGTCTAGTAAATTGAAAAACGATCCGACTGTGAGCCAAACAATAATCCCACAGTATGAACATTTTCTCCAGGAAGAACATTTTTTATAAGTGAGGATGGATGCTTTGCTAAAGAAGTACGCATATAATAAATGCTGAAAAAAACTCACCAAATTAGCATTTCATCGAACTTCTCAAATTTTTCATTTTCATAATCATTGACAATGGATTCATCAATGACATTTGTAAATGAATGACAAAAATGACAGTGTAGTTCATTTTCTCCGTCATAAACATTGTTCCAGCATTTTTAATTATTTTCTTTGTGTCTTTTTTCTTTTGAATACAAATATTTGAAAAACACAAAATTAAAATAATGACAAATTTATTATTTTTAAAATAAGGAAAGTGTAGTAGCAGGGCAAAAGTTCAGAAAAAAATTCATTACCTCCTGATTTTTGAGTTTTCAAACACAAAATGTTATGTCTGTTAAATTTTTCATGCAAAAGAAGAAATAACATTGACATACATAAAAAAGGTTTTATTTCAAAACATTTTCAAAAATTTATTCCCTTTTAGTTCAGGAAAAAAAGTATCAAAGATAATTATCCGCACAAAGATCTTTCCATTATTCATTTTTTTTCTTATTCTATGCAATTTGCCAAATTATTAATTTTTATTTCTAATCATAGTATAACTCTATTTATATAAGGAGAGCAGATTTCTCCAATTATAGAAATCGTTTTTTTGCAAAATATTTATCAGAAAACTTATTTCATCCATTTCAGAAATTCTATTCATTCATCGCCGCGAAGTTAAGTAAATATTCATTGATCTTTAAAATAACTGAATTTAGATTTTTAACATGGATGTAAATTTTATCATTGTTCACTCTAATATGCACTTTTGTCCTTAAGGACAGAATAATTTCCAACTTTAATGTTCCAGACTAATTGTAAAGCTGACCGAAGTGAATTTAAATGTAGCCAATATTCAGGCCTATCTATCTGGTAAAACTCGTCAAATACTTTTATTTGGTGAGGTAATTATGAATTTTTAAATATTAAAATTCTTTCTGAATTCTATTTCCAAATATCAATAATACATTTTTATTAATTTACTTTTGTTCCCACTGCTAAAGCAAACGAAATTAGTAGAGAAAAAGAATTGATTATATATGATATCTGCATAGAATATATATGATATCTGTATTCCTTTGTTTAAAATCGATAATTATAATTATTAAATGCAGCAAACTACTTGCTCACGAAGATAATTTTTTGATTTCTAAAGTTTATGAATTGATTAAAACAAATAAATAATCTAATTTTATCTGAAACATTAAAATAAAATTATAATTCAGATACAAATTTAATTGACAGGAAACCAAACTTTAAATAGGACACAATAAAATTAATGAGATAATATTGAAAGAAAAAGGAATAAGAATCCAAATGGAGAACGTTTTCAAAGGCCACTCTCCATTTTGATTCTAAATAAAAAATAAAAATATATATTATATTTCAAACAAATACATATAACTTATAACAAAATACTCTTAATTCTAACCAATATCGCTCATATAAAAATACAAATTAATTTGTAGAAATGCGTTTAATAAGCTCAGAAATTAATTTTATTCCATAAAAGTGTATCTAGAATTCGTTCACGAAAAGGCTGCAATGTATGTTAGAAAATATTCGTAATATAATGTATTTATTTTCATAACTAACTGAATAAGAAAACTTTGCATTATAATTACATGATATAAATGAATGTAATGTTACAGAACAGCTTTTAAGCAGCCGAATGGTTTTTTATACGTTCGCTGAAATCATTCACGCCTGAGATTAGAACCATCTATCTAAGTAGATGACTTCTTCTCCTGTATCTCTTAACTGTAGTAGAGAAGATACCAGCTAATTAGACTTTAGGTATGAATCGTATTGATTCATACGGCGATCTATGTGTTAAAGAGAATTTCTTCGCTTACTAATTGTTGTATTATCTAAGTCTAAAAGATTTTTGAAATTTACTCTGTAGAGTAAACTTGCTTTGTCAAGAATTTGGAACAATCATGAATTTCAATGGACAAATTTTTTTTATTTTTGTATAAAAATATATATGTGTGCTTATTTTGTAATTTATTTTGAGAATAGCTGCGCGTATTATTGATGATGTATTATTTGATATCTAAAGGTTTTTATAATCTTCTAATAGAGTAAAGTTGTTTCTTCAAGAATTTAAAACTATCATGAAATTCAGCTGATAAACTTTTCATTTGAAAACATTCTGTTCTTAGAATTCAGAATTTATATTTCTTGTAACTTTTTTTAAATGTCCATTGTAATTTGTGGAAAATAGTGAAATAATTACGGAAAAAGAATCTGTGTTTTAGTGACACATAATATAGGATGCCCATAAATTACTTAGCCTCCAACCTTTAACTTGAGAACTGTTGCAACTATAGTTATAAAAGTTGTGTCTAGGTGGTATTTTAACACGTTGACTGCCGCGTCATCCATATTCAGGTGCCGCGGATATTTGGACCTTCCATCTAATTACATAACCTTTTCTCTACTATATCTTTACTACGGTAAAGAAAGGACATCAAATTAGACAGTAGGTGTGAATCACGGGCATGAGTGATGCTCGGCAGTCAAGTGGCTATGCGCTTCACGATGATATCGTTTACTATTAAAAACCATAATCGCTTTTGTACGAAAGGACGCATTGCTTATATTAGTGTTAAGAATATAACACAAAACATTCTCATTTTTTGTTCGATTTCCAAAATTGTAATAACACGAAAAGCTCAAGAATAGAGCCCTTACCTATAATTAGGTTAATTTATCATTCTTTCTCAGGTGCTTTTCGTCAGTCCCAATGCACATTATGCAAGATGACAACTGACACTCTTGCGCAAGCATGAGTAATATGTCTTCCAAATTCCTTCAATGTTGGCTGAGGGGTCGCATAAAACTTTTATATGAAAAATCCCGAAAAGAAAACGAACAGTAGTGGTCGGGTGTGTAACCTATGCAACCATCATAATCTATGACTTATTACTGAAACAACTAGTAGTTACTTCATTACGTTGGATTTCTTGTGAGAAGGTGCGCTATCATCTTGTCTTCCAAGATGATGGCGTTACATTTCGGCTGTAACTGAAATTTCTATACAAAATAAGATATTGCAGAGGCTCAAAGCACCGAGTTAATTTGTGAAGTCACAAATATGTAAACTGCGCAAAGAAATGCGCCTTTTATGCGTTCTTTTCTTAACACTTATGTGTGCAGGAGGTTCTTTTGTATTAAATCAATGATGCTCTACAACTTGGTAATAACTTTTTTTCATGAAAAAATGATATCTTAATATCTGGTACTTTAAGATAAGGGGGCTAACATCGAAATTTGCTACTAAATGGCGTTCTAAGTCGCATCTGTTTAAGTATAACTAAAGAACATTTTTATGACTATAGCTTTCTCCGTTCTGAATTTAAGGCGGGTGAGGGAAAAAATTTAGTGGACAGCCTGAGTTTAGAAAAATCATAAATTGTACTTTACACCCTTCGTACCCTTTATTTTTCCTTTATAACCACAATTTTATGTTTATTATATTATGCAATTTATTGTTAACTTACTTTATGTAATACTGAGTAAAATATACATTACAAAATTCCGTCTTTTCAAGCACAAATAAATTAAAGCTTGTAAAATAAAAAGGAATGTAAAACCATGAAAAGCGTAAAACATTGTTAATACATCAGCTGATCTCAACGTTTTAAAGTCCATAACATTCGAAAATTATTCTGACATATCCGTCTGGGCAAATTAATTGCTTCCATTTAAATGCTTATAATCAAGGCTCTATAGCGTTCTGAGCCATTTCTTCCTTAAAATAGTTATGCTTTGTAAATTTAAAACTGAAATTATAAACTTGGTTGAATACATCTTGTAAATTTGGCTACAATAATTTCCTTCCGAATTATTACTTCGTTTAATATCTATATTATGAATATCGAACATTTATTTTAATGAAAAAAATTCAAGGGAAAAATTGATTAAAGTTTTGCATACCAAGCACTTTAAATCCTGGAATAATTATTTTACTTCAACAACGGAACAAATTTCAATATAAGAAATGTAAACTGCTATTAGAAGCGCAAAAAAATTATTTATGATTTCATTCAAAGATAAATGCAATCTGTTGTTTGAACCTTAGTATATCCTTTTGAATTGAAATACAGTAAAACCTCGGTTATCCGTTGCTGTTGGGTTTTGTGGCGTAAGAGTCAGTATTGTCTAGGCTGCGCCAAATATATGGTAAAAAATGGACACATGCTAAAACTAGCAATTAATTAAATTGGAGAAATTTTTTCCATTTTCACAATCCAGATTCCAGAATAAAAACTTGAACCATTAAACAGATAATTAAAAAAATGACAAATCTAGTGAACCAAGATATTCTTAAAAAATTGGTTATTTATAGATAAAGTTAAAAATTCCAATAGCCTTTAAAAATGCAAAAAGATGTGAATGGGGATGTTCTCCCACCAAGTCTAATGTTTACAGACACGGAGCTAAGAAACCATAAACGACGATTGTTGAAAACAGGGTACTTTATTAAAATATGATCAACAGTAAGATCCACACAGCACGTTCCACAGGCAGGACACCGTCCAGCAAATAAAAGATGGTTATGGGTTAAACGGCTACGACCAACGCAAAGTCGATTTAATTTAACATCAAACGTTCGCTTTGGCACAACTGGCTACATAACTATCAATGGCTCGATAGACTGAAGCTTGTTGTAAGTCTGCTTATCCCACAATTCCTGCCGCAATGAGTGAATATGATGGGAAAACCTTTTCACACATGAGAGTAGAGAAGCGGTCATTCTAAATATATTATGACTGTCTTTGCCGCAGAATCAGCAGATTCATTTCATTAATGCTTCCGTGGCTAAGGATCCACCAAAATAAAATTTCGAACCTCTTAGATTGCAGAGTTCACAAAAGGCAAAGAACATCCAAAACCAAAGGAATCCGAAACGCCTCTGAAATCGGAAATCTGAAAAACACGTACTGTACTGCACGGGAATAATAGTTAAGGCAAGACTTTTCTGCAACGATATCCCCACATTTTTCTTCTAAGGTTTCCTAAGAACGCCAGTGATTAATTTTAGTAAGCTAAAATTAATATTAATGGGCATTAGCAATATTAATTATGATATTCTTTACACGTGCTTCACAGACACATTGCGCCTGAACTCGCCGGTGCGAAAATTGTGTATGTTAATGAAGAACATAAGTGCAACCTACAAAGGGAGTTTTGAATTTATTTTGCACTCAAAACATTTCAGAACTTCATATTATAAATACATGCAAATTAGTAATAGAAGTTCACGGCTTAACCTAAAAAATCATTATCTGAAGCGTCTTCCACCTCCTTTAGTTCGGCTAACCAGGGTTGCACTGTATGTAACTTTTGTATGTACTGTCATGAGTAAGAAGTATGTTCGTATATAAACTTCTGATTATTACATGAGACGTGAGCGAAACGAAGACGTGTCGCAAAGAAGTTGACTAATGAAAGCATATATACCTTGCTCAATCAGCGTGTAATGCGGTCAAAGTCGGGCGTAATGTCAAAGCTTGGTTTCATCAAGAATTCGTAATTCTCTCCCAAAAGTAAGTGAACAACAGGGATAGAATTTTCTCAAGCGAGAACAGCATCATGCATTGCTTTACAATTCGCTGAATACTTTTGCCGCTACTGTGATTTTTTTGTAGCATATCTTCTGTTGTGAAGCGTTTTGATTTTAATTTTTTGAAACCTATCTTTTGGCAGAAGGGACATGTTTTGTAAGTGTATTTTTAAACATTCTTTCACGTAAACCAGAAAACACACTTTTACGCACCGCATAAAAATCTCAGTTTTTTTAAACAAAGCATGATGATCATCCTTAATCAGAAACAACAATGCATTATTTCTGTTTTATCAAGCTTAATATTCTTTCCGAGCCTTGTAGGAAGGAAAGAAGACATCCGAGATTTATTTCTTTTTTTCCTTTTTCTATTGTTAAGACGTTTTTATTTCTGTTGTACTATAGTTGGTTGGATAATGAATTTTAATGGTAAAAAAAGTCGCCTCTAGTCATGATGTACATACTTTTACTTGTAAAAAGTTTAATGAAGAACTGAATTCTTAATGTCTAAGTTTTTTCATATTCTGTTCATATATATGAAGACTGCTGATAACTCACGTGCTCAATTCATAGCGTTGAGACATTTCAGCAAACCATTTCAAGTATCAAAATGTAATGTTTTTCTTTAGTAAATGTATTTGAAGTTTGTGAAATGTTTAAAATCAATTCCCAGAATAATATTGGATTACACTATTAATATCTATACATACAAAATAGCAATAAAAGATGTGTGACCGCTAGTGACCGCATTTTCAAAGATTGTAATTGAAATTTTGTTAAGATCTTCAACAACTGAAAAAAAAATAGTTTTTCATATATATTATTAGAGTAAAAATGCTGAGTAATTTCTATTAGCATTTAATTTCTCCGTCAGAAACATCACGGAAAAAGGTAAATAAAATTGAATTATATAAATAGTAAATTGATTTTCAGAATCGTAGTTGAAAAGGAAAAAATATCATTTTAAATGATGCAAACCATATTTATTCATTTTCTTTATTCTGGTAATCAGACTAGTAGTTTTCATTAGTTTGCATAACGTTGATGTCATTTGTATCCGTGTCTATGATGCTACTGAAAAAATAACCAAATTTAAAATGAGAACTGAATCAATACGTATCCTTAACTATTCCGTAATGACATTTGCATTTTTATTGCTCAATATATATAGGAATCATTTACGACGTTAATTTTCAATTACTTCATGCTATATTTAACAACGCATTATCGAAAGACAATTGTTCTATAGCCCCAAGGGCAATGTGTGGAGTCTTACTCAATGAAAAGTTGTAAAATTTAATAACAATTCTACATTTTGTATTTGAATATTGTAGAAAGACCAGTGGCGGCTCGTGAGTTCAGAAACGAGGAGGGCTTCAAAAAAATGTTTATCAAGATAATACAAATTTAAAAGCTACTTTATCTCTAAGTAGGACAAATTTTTTAACTCCAAATCCAGATGTGAAATTTCCTGCTTTTCAAACAAAGTAAATAACCAGCATATGACATTTGCTATTAGTTTTAATAACAAAAATTGAAGTGAATGTTGATGTGACGATTCCTCTGATGAAAAAAAAGTAATAATCAGAGCTCCACATACACACTTCCCTCCTTGCCCATTTCACTCGGTAACACTCATTCAAAAATGACTCGCAACACGAACCGAAACTTATGAACAGCCAATGAGATTACAAATTGTGTGAGAGTGAGGAAAACAAGAAAAATATATTAAAAAGAGCATCTTTTTCTTCGTTCAGTTGACTCCGTGCCAGCCAGAGCTGAGTTAACTTTCAGCCCATAGCCCCATTAAGCTAAAGGAAGAAAGGGTTGCTTTTCCATCCGGATTTTCTGCTTAGTGAACGGATTTTGGAGGTCAGATTACTTTGCAGCTCAGATTTACGTCTCTCTTTTCGGATTTATTTTATGCCTTTCTTTCAATTTTTTATTACTTTTTTGCATTTTCGTAAGTCATTGAACCCTGGGAGTGGAAAAGTAAGCAAATAAGATTAAAAACTAAAAACACAAATTTAAAAAATAATTTCAGGGGTGCTACAGCTCTGCAACTGTAATGGACGACGAGCCGCCACCGAGAAAGACATATATCGCTATATTTCAAATTACTGCACTAAAACGAAAGCACTTTCCATAACACTGTTTGCTCAGGTTTTTTAATCAGAATTCTCACCTGTAAGACGAATTTTATGCCTAATTACGTCATTTTATTTCCGTTTTCTAATCGGCGAAGCCGAACGGACAGTAAGTACTCGATATGGTGAGATGTGCGCGCTGAAGTTTATTGTGACATTATTTTTAAATTTAAGCTAGTGGCAACTTTACTTTGTTGTATAATGGAATTTGATCAAATGACGAAGAGATGTTAGAGTTCTAAAACGACTGAATGTAAATTTATGTAAATATTAAACTCGTTTTTTTCTAAATGGGTTATGGTTTGCATTTTTGCAATTGTCGTTTACAGATTGAGGGCCCTTTAAGGTTTAAATTAAATTGAAAATTATACTTATTTTCTACGAAACATTTTAAAAATAATCAGAATTGAGGAGTGCACATTATTTGAAAACTATTCAAACTACTTTGGATTCAAACATTGTCACAATATCTATGATTTTTATCTACCATTTTAATGACTAACGCATAGATTTCGAAACTAATAAAATTACAAGATGAAATCCATATTTTAATCTCTACTGTCGCTAAAGGCTTTTATAAAGGATTATTTATTATATCGCAACTTTATATTTATTATGCTTAGTCTCAAACAGCAAGATAAAAAAAAGACTGTTTTGTATAAACGCAGATTTAAGATGGAGAAACAAAAGTTTTATTGTGTGTGGATTTTGAGTACTTCCAACAATTTTGTTTTATCGCAAAGGCGTATGAAAGAATCCATTAAAAACAGAAATGCAATAAAATGGGTGATTAAGAGAGGCTCAGATAGAAAGAAAGTTTCATGGAAGGCAGAACGGTAAAAAGAAGGAAACCATTCGTAATTCCTCCCACGGGAGATTCCATAGAAAAAAAGACTGTTCAAAATAATTGGGTTGCGAAAAAAAAAGTATGATAAGACTTCATGATGCTGATCTCAAAGCTTAGCTCCTGCAAGTCCAAGTTCTAAGATGGTTTTTTTTCTACTTCCTCTCTTAGCTTATGTAGTTGGATAGAAACTGTCAGAATTTTTCCATTCTTTCTGCTGTGTTAGTATTCATATGTGTTAGTTTGAGCCTCACATCTGTGTAAATCTTTCTTTTTCAGCAGAAAATCTCAAGATAAAGATACGAATTTGAGGATACAAAGAGCTTATAGGGTCGTGGAATGTGCAGATTTCTTTTAAGGATCCTTAAGGCCCTTATTATGATGCATTTTTCAATTAAAATTTCTAAACTAATGGGCAAAATAAGCAGCTTTAATTGCACTGAAATAATTTATTTTCATTTAATTTCTGAAGGAAAAGGAGAACCATGCCTTAAATATTTTTAAGAGTGTTCGAATTTTCAGATTTAAAAACTTTATAAATGTCTTTTATTGAGCCGAGGATTAATCGGGTCTTAATTATATCTGAAAAAATTAATTTATATGCATTTTATTCAATCCTCATCAAAAACATTTTATTAATAATCGCAATAAAATGCGACAGTGCTATTACGACTTTAAAATAATAGTTTAAAAAATCCTTATCATGCATGCGAAAATGTCATATTACAAAAAAGTATGTGTTTTATATGCTAATCAAACAAAATGTTCACACAATTTTTACGCATTGTGCATTCAGTAGCAATTATGCAATTAAGAATTCTAAATAAAAATGGCAAAAACAGGTTTGACCGTCCTTTGATCAACAGGTTCCATCAGACATAAAAGAAAAATACTTTTGATAATTGAAAATATAAAATTCAAAAGTTCTAATTCTATATGGTCTTGTTCGAAAATATGTGAATTACGAGCTAAACAGCTTTAAAAAAACTGTAGACATTATGGATAGCAAACGGTTTATTATTAATTCCCGAAATTTACATAGACTTAATTGCAATGAATGCAATAATTTCCATTTAAATAATGATAAGTTAATCGAATTTAATACAGAATTAATTCTATAAATTTCTGAGAATTAGAATGGCGTCTTTTATTATTTATCTTTTGACATAATAAAAATGGAATCATTTTATTTAATTTTTTTTGTAAATGTCTTTATTCTGATTTTAATTCTGTACATCAGGTATAAACTATCTTAAATCCAACTATACAAATTTTGATGTTTCTGTAGTGTTTGCACTATCACGATTGCATCTTCGGATGGCAAAAATATCGTAGCTGTAGGTAGAAAAGAGCAAAAGATAACCACTTTCAAAAAATAAATTGTGTGTTTTACAATTAATTGCGATCTGGATCTTCTTTTGGCTCTCCTGTAAGATGCTAAAATACTTTATCTCTGGCATGAAAACTATGCAATAAGGCTGCAATAAGTAACATTGCGAGTATATTTCATAATACCAAAATTTAATCATAGTTATGGTGGCCGTTTAAATATGAGTAATGATATACAAGTGGTTTGTGACGAGCTTAGTTAATTAGAATTGATATTGTTCTTCTATACTAAATGATATTAATATTCAATGAATATTTTTAACAGGAAACTAACTTAAATATTTATTTAACCTATAGATATAAATCTGTTTCTATTTGAGATTCTTTTTATTCCATTATATCCAAACATCTCGTAATTTTTTTCTAGTTTAGGCTAGGACTTCGGAAGTAGTAATATTTTAATGTAAAAGTGGTATCCATCAGTGTATTTCTTTATAGAGATAACAACAAATCTCGACCATTTTGCTTTTAATCTAAAGATTAAAAAACAAAATAAACAAATGTTTTTATTATCTGATTAAATTGGAAGAGTATTTGTGTCGCTAAATTAATTTACTTTTATTTAAGTAAGTTTTTTTCATTCTTCTTATAGATTGTAATTTAAACTTTAGCATAGCAAACAAATGTATATTTTTTTGCTTTAACAAACGCAAAATATTACTAAAAATTAAAAATTTGTTCTTTCTAGCATCTCATTTTTTCAAGCCCAAAATAATTTTTTGTTGCATTTTTGCTAAAATGCGCGAAGTTTAATCAGTTTAAAAATCCACAGAATACAATATGTAGAATCAATTAGAAATAAAACAATTCCGAACTTGTTAATTTTACTTTAATACTTTTTGAAATACGAAATAAGTAATTGTTTATGAGAATCCAGCAATTTATCAAATTCATTATTATCAAACATTCGATGCAATTATGAATTCGAAGCCAGATTTGATTCAGAAAATTCGATGTAAACGCTGTTTACATTTGGTTTCAGCATCTTTGTGCAGCAGAAATGTAAAGATTGGTCATCAGCTTTCCGACAGGCAAATTAAGTTGGAAACAATTCACATAATTAAACTCATGACTGTTTTAATTAATGAATATGAAATGTAACTTTGAGTTTTTAATTAAACTGCAGAACTTTCTAAAAAATCCTTAATAAATTGCAATCTAATCGATTTCTACTTAAGAAAAGATTCACACGTAACATAAAGTGGAATTGACGCTAAGTGAATACTGATTCAAGAATTTAATTACTGCAGCAACTAAATATTTAACAATTTATTCATAGAATTTAATCAAAATCATTTAGCAAATAATACGACTTTAGCATTGATCGTCATTATCAAATTAATTTCCTACTTACCAAATTCAAAAGAGAAATAAATAGAAACAGAGAAATTAAGATGCAATCATTTTAGTAAGATGGTTATTTAAAATAGGTCAATAAATACATGCAATCAGAAAATTTAAAAAAGTAAGCTTAATTATTTTAAAAAAATATTATCTTTATTCTCATTTAAAAAATGGTTGAGGCGAATTGCAGAGCAGGTTATATGATAAATCTGTTGTTTATAATAGCTGATTTTCTTTCAAATGATTCTCTTTGTATGCAGACGCATGCCTTATAAACCTTTTATCTCACCAACTATCGTCTAGATGGTTCTTGCTGTGAGTGCTAATGCTACATTGCCACACAAGAACATCAGATGCAATCTTGAGAAGTAAACAAATGATACATAATACCTTCTTTCACTTGCCTCGTCAGGTGTAGGAAGTATTTGACTAAAATTGCGCAAATAAAATGTGGCATTTTTATTGCAGATTGTAGAGATGAAGTACAGAATTTTTTTCATAGATGCCGTGCCTATTAAATTATAAGAATTTATCACCCGTCCTGGAATTAACGTGTATGAAACTATAGTTACCTTAGAGATAGTTCTTTTCCCATGTACCAGTTATTTCAAATCTTTATTCCTTACTGTAGCCCTGAAGAGCACACTAAGAAGAGAGCTCCTGTACCAATGCCAGGACAGCCAAAATGGAAGCAACACCAGCAAGCTTCTTCCTGAAGTCAAATTCCTTACCACACTTTTTCATCCCAAGGTGGTCTAATTTTTAACCGGACATGGAAGGTTTCCTTCTTACTTCGTCTGTTTTGGGAAGTCGCAATCGAATACCTGTCCATGTGGGAAAGTTGGAGACCCTCTCCACTACATCTTGGAGTGCAATAACACCAAGGACCTGAGAGAGCAGTTCAGTTTCGATCGGGGAGACCTCACAACTTTGATCCAAATCAAACCAAATTTGGTCTTTATCAGGAAGATCATTGAAATGGTCAATTTAAATCTGCCCCAAGTTTGAAGCAGTGACCCAACAAGGGTGCGGCAATGTCTCAGTGGACCAATCAGGGTTCGGTGATGGGGGATTGGATCAAGTAGGGTTCGGTGAAAAAGTGTTGAACCAATTAGAGTTCGGTGATGGAAACCCTTCGGGGTTGGATCCCTGTCGGGATCTTCGCAGAGCTGGATGACATGAGGGCGTTGTGTGAGCCCAGAATCAAAGGAGGGGTTGAACCCTTAAGACGTTGTCAGGCCTGTGAGAATGGCGTGGTCAAGCGAGTTAAAATAGTAGTTAAAATAAAGGCACTGACACATAACCATCAATGCGCTAGCTCGTGACAGTAGGGAGGTGTTCCGAAAATTCTGTCTGTAGCAATTGATTAATCATTTTTCATTTTTGAGTTGGGGAATGGACGAATTGGATTTTTCTCGAAAATTACGAAAGATCAGCGGTTCCCAAACTTTTTTATTCCCGTACCCCTGCGTTAGTCTTATTTTTGAGTACTCTCCAATGTCATACTGCCTCACTCAACCATGCCTTTGTTCAAAGAGGTTTTTATTAATGTTAAAAGATTGTTAACTTAAAAGTCGAACGACTCGAATTTTCTTAATACTATTTGTAGGACTCATTTTTGGTTTTATATTTTATGCCCTTTTTATAGCAGTATTAGCTTCTGGCCAAGACAAACGAAAATAGAATTTAAATGATTTCTAATTGACATATGATTCAAGCTAATGAATATTTATCGTGACAATCAAATATTCAAATGGAAGATAATTTCAATGCTATCCTTTATCTTTTTCATGGTGATGAGTTTTATAAAATTAGACTGAAGTAAAGAGAGTTAAAGAGAGAGTCAGGAGTTGCATTAAGCTTACTGCTATATTTGTTCTTAATATACATGCATAAAACGTATATGTTCTTTCTGTTAGTTTTTTGTTAGTGAATGTTATGAAAAATTTTATTGCTTTAACACTGGATTCTAGGCTCTCCTTTTTCACTGCTATCCAAAAACTTTCGGACTTTCACTTTTCAACTGAATTTTGGGGAAAAAATTTATTTGTCTTTTTTTCATTTTAATTCCTTATTTTTGTGTTTCCCGCCTTTTTCCACTGTCTTCTTACCAGGGCAGTTGGGTAATATGAAGAAAATTACTACTATTTCTAAAATGAAACCTTTCCCAGATAGCAATTTTAGTTCGCAGCAAATTTGCAGCAGACTTGCACTGCAAATCTGCAAGCTTACAGCAAATTTGGCACGACAAGAGTGCAAGTGTGAAACAAGTTTGCAGCAAGTTAACACAAGCTTCGAAGTCTCCATGGGACGAATTTGCAGCAAGCTTGCATTGCAAACTCATTGCAAATTATAGCAAAAGCAGAGTACGAACACAACCCGGGATAAAATTCGAGACCTACCGCTCTGTAGCCTGACGTATATACCACTCGGCCAGTCGACTGCGAGAGGAGAAGATAGATTTCGCTAATACATCGTTCGATTCTATTCGTATACAATTTATTTTAAACTATTTTCTTGATTTCATTAATTTTTTGAGTTGAGAATATGATTTGAAGTCAAAGAGAGAGCGATTTTCTCTAATAACTACTTTTTGCTAGTAGAATAAATTATGAAAATAGAGTTCAAAAGTAATTACTTTAAAATGGGACAAAATGTATAAGTTATTATTTTTCAACAAACATCGACTGTTTTTTCAGTTTAATTTTGTTTATAAATGTTAAAATTTCAGCATTAAGTAAAAGTCGATATAGTTTTCTTTAAAGTAAAAACTTTTAGTAAAACGATGGAAAATGTTTCAAATTTTTTTTATAAAAATGTTAGTTTTCTTACAAATTATCATTGATTTATTGAATTAATAAAAGGAAGGACGGTCTAGGAGATGCTATTAAAAATCGGATGTTTTTTTTTAAAACAGAGACAAAGATAATTATCTCTTTGTGCTGTCTTAGCATCAAGCTTGTTTTGCAAACTTGCAACAAGTTTGATTTGCAAGGGAGGTGACGCTATTTGTCACGTTGAACTTGTAGCAAATACGTTGCAAGCGAGGGGGCGCTAGTTGTCACAGCGAACTTGTTACAAGTTCGCTTCAAGTTTGACGCGTCAAATTTTGCCATGACAAGGTAATATCAAGTCAAAATCAAACTTGCTGCAAACTTACGTGCTATATGGGTTGAGTCTCAAATTTGAAAATAACAGCTTTACAAAATATCGCTTGAAATTAAAGAGTTTCAAAAAGATTTTTGCTGAAACGGTAACCCTCCTGTAACGAATAATAAGGTCAGGAAAAATCACAAACGCTTAATTTCGCTATCGTACCCAACTTTCCCCTACTGCTACTATCACCCTCCAACCATCCATTTGCTCAAAGAAGATTTTATTAATCATGTTAAAGGATGAAGTTTGTTTAAATAAAATGACTCGAATAAACTTTACAACTTTTGTAGGATTTATTTTTGATTTTACATTTTACTTCATTTTATTATAATAATAATAGGAGGAACAATGAACACAACATTGAGGTAATTTCTCAAAAACTTGAGATAAACGCTAGCAATTACTCATCTTGGTAATAAAATGTTAAAATTGAATAAAATGGAAGACAATTTCAGTGCCATCCTTGAGCTTGTTTTAAGGAACTGGGTTTTAAAAAATAAGGTTCAAATGAAGACAGATAAAATTCTGACGCTGTGAGTTTTGTTATTGTTATAAAAATAAGACGAGAGTTCTTCAAAAGTATTAAATATTTTATTTCTTTCACACTGAGTTCTGGATACTCTTCACTCACTGTTACATAGTAGGCTTTCGGATTTGCATAACTTTCTCTTTTCAATTGGGGAAACAAAATTATGCTTTGATTTTAATTCCTTATAGTTTGTATTTTTTGCCATTACCTGCATTACTTTCGTATACCCCTAGTTTGTTCCTGTCGTACCCAAAAGCACACGCATACCACATGTTTTGAAACTCTGAATTATACTATCGTATCATCGGGTTAAATTTATTGCTAATGATAAAGTCTAAAATTTCCAGGATTGTGAAAATAAACATAAGTGCTTGTGTTCGTGTAGGTAGAGATATGAAGTAATAGAAAAAGTAGGCAGAAATATAAAAAAATATCTGAAATTTAAACTTATATACCTAAAGTGTTAGATTGCAAAAATGCAATTACATCCTTTTCGGCTTTGCCAGTACTTTTTAATAATTTATATTCCCACCACCATAGTTTCTTTCTTGTCTTGTGGCAACTTTTAACTTCTCAACGGATTTTTTAAAGTTTTATTGAATTTCTTAATAAATCATTTTTCGTTTTGTAATAATTAACTTCATTATTAATCGCTTTAACTTTTATGCAATTTCTTTTAATGGTTTGATGTTTATTTAATTGTTAATCATTTTTATTATACCGAACTATATGTCCGTCATTTTAACGGCGGAAGCTTCTAGGTGTAATCTGGTCAGTGCGTCCCCTGAGTGGGAGATTTTTCTTTGTGTGGTAAGTATTGGATTGTCTGACAAGGTGTAAGAAAGTCGGTCCGGAGGCCGGTAGGCTTCTTTCGGTTCTCGTCCCTGTAGATGCACCTATGATCCAAAGGAAGAAGTTACTGTAATCATCAGCTAGATATATCAACGAAATTCATCAAGCATTTGTGGATAGAAGAGTGTTCAGCGATGCAAATTTGAACAGCAAATAGTAAGTTGTTTTGCTACGACGAACTGCCACCAAAATGTGTATAAGTTAATGAAGAACGACTAAGAGGCAAATAAGACTGCGACAATAATGTTCAGTGACTCAAATGAATTAAATTTAATAGTAATAATTTCAAAGTAATAATTTTTGAGATTTGCCGATAATATTTGAAAGAGTGATGCAATATAACAAATTATAATCGTGGACTTTCAGCGAGTTCCAGCTCTACATTTTTCTATGGCTGAGCTAGCTAGATAATTCTTCCAACACCTTTTATAAAATCTCTCGAGAGTTAATTTTTTTACGCATTAATTCAACGAAATTTGTTTTCCTTTTTTTTTTATTCAAACTCTAATATGTATAGAGTGAAACTTTAATGAAAATATTTTAAGTTTTAACAGCGCTGATGTGTTTATCTTAAAGTCTTCAGCAACATGTTGAATATTTTTGTATATATATAATTGTAGATTACTTGATCTCTCTGTCTTACCATGTGCATAGGAAAAATCAATTTGTTTGTCTATTATAACATGTTGTATTAATGAGTGTAATCAAGATAAATCTTTCTGTTAAAAGTTGGCAATTAAATACTTAAATTTGAAAATAAAAATATATTAGACCAACATCAAATCTCTTGTCATTTTTTCTACTTTTGGCAATTTATCATAAAGGAAAAGTAAAATGTACCATATAGTTGTATTATTATATTTCAGTAAAAATTTCGAAATATCATAATTGTTTTCTAACCACATTTTTAAAAAGTTTTTTAATGAATTTTCTTTTTGTCAAACGAAATATAGATATTCGATTACTTTTTTCGCTTAATTTTTGGGCTTCATTTTTGCGTTGGGCGTTTGAGGTACAGCTTAGTAATTTGAAATGTGAATAATAAATTGTTGCTTAGGTTTATAATTTTATGAAATCTTATTTTTACATCATAAGCTTTCGTAAACCTTTTAATTAATTTTTAAATCTGGTCTTTTTTGCTTAAATATTCATTCCAGCATGTTTAAATATGGTGCTGTATTAATTTCTGCACTTCTTAATTCTAGAATCAGACAGTAATGGAAGAATGTGCTCCCAGATAGATAAAAAATTAATTATCTTCATAAACATTATTTTGAATCATCCATCTAACTTATAAGGTTACCAAAAATTATTTTCAGGGTGTCCTTACCTCAAACCTTTTGTTTTAAGAAAATGAAGATAAATATTATTACATATTCATAACGTACAATTCAAAATGCTGTTAATGACACAAACAAAATAAATAATTAATAATTTCCACATGACAACCTTTTACGGCATATAAACTCTTGCCTTGAAATTGAGTTAGTCTCTATGTATTGAAGGTTTATGTTAGTGAAATTCATGCAATCTGTATACAAGAGCAATTAACTATTTAAATATCTTGGACAAAATAAAGACAGCAGAACGAGAAAAAAGTCCTTTAGTACAAAAGTTGTGGCATCATTTTGTAGCACTTAAGACATCAAAACTGAACTCAATTTCAGTCAAATATCGATGAGTTACATAAAGCCAAAAGCTGCCACGTGGAAATGTCATATTTAATCAATTTGTAATAATATTTATCGCCCTTTTCTTTAATCATTGGTTTTGAGGTAAGGAAACCCAGACAATAATTCGTGACACCTTTCATAAACAACTGCGAGAACTGAAATTAATTCCTAACTTGAAAGTGACAAAAATTGAAAAAATAGTCTTGACTTCAAAATATTATATTCTTTGTAAATTTTCTTGACTATTCTTTATACCGACTAAATAAAAAGAAGTGTGTAAGTTTAGGGATTTCAAAAGAGCTGAAACAATTCTAGCCTTCATATAAAAATAGTAATATTCTGAAGAAAATACTTCTTTATTGCCAAAAAGAAAACAACATCATCAAGTATGCAGAAAAGTTTGTTTGTCTTTCATAATTGCTCATACATTCATAAGTGACTGGATCATCTTCGCATTCCAATTTTAATTAAAAAATTTCCCCATAAAAAATTTCACATAACAGCTCTTTTTTTTTGTTTTCTTTCTTTCCCTCATAGCGTAAAAAACAGCAATATTGCATAAAAGCTGATTCCTTCTTTTAAAAATATTGTTTTAATAATGATATCAGTCAAATAATAACTAATATTCAATTATTTTCTTCAATTTAAAAGTGTAAGCCTTCTCTTAACATCTCTTATGGCAATGTATTTCATGAAATATAATTTCTGTTTGGTTCGTTTGCGATGAATGATGAAATTATATCAAAAGAAAATGTGATGCAGGAATTTTTACTTAGAGCTTTGTGCTGCCGTAAATGATTTTGAAAATATATTATGAAATTTATTTTTGTCGTTTGGCTTGAAAAATTCATTCAGCAGTATCCATACTACCTATGCTGCTAACGGATTTTCTACGTTACTCTAAATTTAGAAATTTTAATGTTTATCAGCAATAACTCTGGGAATAATCATCCGAAGATAAGAAGTTTTATTACCTTAAAATTCAAAAGAAGTATTTATAAAAACAAAATTTCTGAAACGATTACGGAGTCGATTTTTTCCATGTTACTTTTTTAAAAGAATCCCTTTTAGTTGTGGTTATGAAAACTTAACCAGAAATACAGGTATGCAGTATTGAAAGAGTATAAAAAGTAAATAGTAATCGTATGATTTATATCATTAGTGCGTGTCGACAAAACGAAATAAATAAACATATTTAACTTTTTCATGACAAAAGTGGCACAGCTAAGGAAAATTAATTCAATAAAAAAGTACTTATATTTTTAATTCAAACGCGAATGGCAAAATATATGTTGAAATAACTTTACAAATCTGTCACTCCCATATGCATTTTCATAATAAAGTGAAAAAAATATAGTAGGAATATATGATGAGTACCTATTCTTTTTGATGTATTTGAACCAAAAAATGACACCGATCATATGCAAAATTTCATCCTTCAAGCTTCTCACATTTTTGAGTAATTAGGTTCACATACATATTTAGACGTGGATAGGCGGAAACATAGACAAAATTTCAAAAATATTTTTTGTTTTATGGAGGTCTAAAACGAAGAAAAACAATATCAAAGCTGTGGGTTGATATTTTGACAGTTTCAATACTTCGTTTCTCAGAAAATAAAAATATAATTTGTTGTAAGTATTATTAATTTATTAAAAGGAATAAAGCAAACATGATTATTTACAAAAGAAATAAAGAATAAAAAACATGCATTTTATGAAAAAAAGAAGAATGTATCAAGCTTTCTTCATTAAACAATGCGATTTCTGTAATGCTCTTCACTACTATATTATTCTGTATATCAATCAGATTAGAGACATTTTCTGGATGCTATTTCTTGGTTAATTACATAAGAAGATCATTGACAGAGAACTTTCATTTTCTTATCGGCAACTGTTTGGCCAAATTTCTTCTCTTATCTCTTATGAAAAATAGCAAACCTTCATTTCCAGGGAGACCATTTGGTATGATTTTAGCATAAATTTAATTATAATTCCTTTGATGATTATTAATAACAATAGTCACGTTTGGACTATAGGTATAAATTCAGTAGTTGTTGAAACATATAGACAGCATTTTTTCTGCACATTCTCTCTTAATTTTTACCTCAGGAATTTATTTTAGGAAGAAGATGTAAAGAAAAATATCTTATCTGAAATTCTGTAAATATATTTTTGACTTTCCTAATGTGCTAACTTCTTAAAATTGCGTGTTATTCGTTAGATATTATCTGTGTTTGAATTTGTCGGTCCAATTCGGCAAAACCCTGTATATGTAAAATTCGTAAATAAAAATCTATGCGATTGAACTCATAACCATTGCATTGAAAATATTACTAGTCATAGAACAAGGACTTTAATACTACTTTTAGTGCAGAATTAGCAACTCCCAGCAAAATGATCTAGAATTTTAAAATAATATGAATTTAGTGTCAGTACTTAAAGCTGCTAAAGCGCTTATATTTTTTGAATCTCCTATAAAATTCCTAAGACTGTATAGTCTCAAGAAAAATTTGAAACTAAGAAGATATCTTCATAAATAGAGACCTTCGGGATTTTCGTTTTGTCTCCAGCATATTCAGGAAATTATAAAATGCCACTAAGCACGTAACTGAATACTCTCTACCATCTAATCGATCTGTTATACTTGGGTGTTTAATGCCTCCGTAAAGACCGTCTTTAAGGTTACATGATCAGAATTTGACTTTAGATGTAAAAGAAATTTGTGGGTAGCAGTTGTGGGGATGTTTGCAGAGGGTGTTGCCGAATTCGTCTATTTTTGCGATTTTCACCGAATAAACGTCGTTTGGGACCCTATGTTGTATGGTAATTTTTCATCCTCTTGATGCCTACTATAACCCATCTAAATTTGTCGGTAGAATTCGGCAGCATCCTCTGCGAACGTCGGTAGAAACATCTGCATGCTACCGATCAGTAGAAGCCAATCCGTGTTCTCTGGTGCCATCTTTAGTTTTTCTTGAATATCTCAAAAACTCTTCCGTTTTCACACTACATGTTTATTACAAATTAAAGAGTTTAAAATTCCCTACAACTTAATGCTTTTATTTTTCTTCGAGTTCTAAAATTTTTGAGGATAATGGCTCTAATCTAATTTTTCGCTTCCAGTAATTTACGACCCCCCTGGATCACCAAACCGGCGTGTTAACTACATGGAAAAAAAGCTTTTAAAACTGCGCTTTCATTTTTTAAAAATTCGTAGTTGAAACATTATTATTTTTTTTATTAATTTTTAACAGTTTCCAACAATTCTAGGGTACCCTGTATTTTACGATTTTCACCGAGTAGACGTCGTTTGGAACTCTATGTTCTATGGTAATTTTCCATCCTCTTGATGCCTACTATCACCCCTCTGAATTTGCCAGTCGAATTCGGCAACACTCTGTATATCAATGAAGCATTTCTGCAAACCTAAGACAATTTTTTTCTTTATTTATAAGTAAATGTTTTTCGATTTTCTGACTTGGTTTTCTTCTGCTTAAAGGTTACATTTAATTTAAATAAATAGAAGATTTCATAAATAATTTTTTTTGAATTGTTTTTTAAATTGCCATTCAGTATTAGACACATATTCAATATATATACACTGAAAACTTTTGATAACAGTGCGTCAATACACGAATACAAAATGAATAATAAAGTATTACGTGATATAGCAAGAATTAAATATGATGATAAAAGATTATATAAGCAAGTTAAAGTACCTTTGTTCCGCAGATAATGTTTCACGAAGTAAATTTGGAACCATTATAACTAAAATGACATGGAACTGAACTATGGAATATTTTTTTTGTGAAAATTGATATATTTATGCTCCCTTTTCAACTTTGTTACTCTTAAAGTTCATAATAAATAATTTATCTTCCCGAAATTATATTCTTGCAATTTACGAAATACAACAACTGAAAAACCTTCCAACTGGAAATCTCTATATTATTTTGAATTTCTGAAGAAAGTCATTTTGCTAATATTGGTGAGCATCACATTTTATATATTCAATAGTATAAAAAATATTCAAAAAATATTTCTCTCAATAAGTGATTAAATAAATAAAAATAAACAAAATAACATTATGTAGTTAATAACGGTGTTTTAAGTGCTTTCATTAAAATATTTATAATTTTTACTATTTTTAAGAACATAATTTATCATTTCTATTTTTATTGTCAAGATATTAAAACTATGAAACGATTAAAATATTAATAATTTAGAAATTGAATTCATAATGTGGAAAATATCAATCAAAGCGTCTACAACATTTTACTGCCGATGTACTGTTAACTATCATTATAATACTTCATCCTTGTCTAATATTCAGATTCGGCACATAATTAATTATAACAATTAACAGAAAATTAATGTCTTTATCAATTCTACAATTCATGAAATCCAGTTTAATAGCAATAAAATTCAACAAAACTGTAATATCTGTAGTAAAATAATGTAACAAAAGTAATTATTCCCGAAAAAATATCAGTTATGTTGATTCTTTCCCAAAACATCTTTCATGTTGGCACAGTAGAATACTATATATAGCGCAGTTCTAAGAATAAATAATACCGAATATTAGATTATCGGTATTCCATAAATATATATTGCGATTCAACCTTTTTCATATACATGACTTTTCATTCAATGACAATGGTTGCCTTTCATTTGATATTTATTTAATCTTTATTTTATATTTTATTTATATTTTATTTTTTTATTTTATTATTTTTATTACTGTTATTTTGAAATATGCGAGATTATAGAAAACACAAAACCTGACCTATAACTGAATAAAGAATTAGAACGTCGTTGTGTGTATTAAAGTCTAAACCATTTTATTTTCTCTACTTTATAATTAGATGACCTTTCAATTTCGTGAATTTTGTTTTCATATTGATTCAGATAGTTGCCCTTGAGCATTTCAGATATTTTTTACTTTCCTATAATTCTGTTACCGAATTGTCATGTCTATGGATGATTCACGTTCAGCTTATAATTTTAATAAACGGCAATCCAATGGAGGTTTGTTTCAATGCACTAAGTTCAAGGGAATAAAGATCCATTTCTTAACTCATGCGCTTTCAATTCTGTTATTTCACGAGATCTTCCGTTTCCAAAATGTTTTAGGAGTTTTAGTTCCTGATGAGTGAAAAAGAGAAATATATTACAATCACCATTTTAATTCTATCATAAATTATTTCTTCCCGAATATAATCTTGTTAAAAGTGAATAAAGTGATTGCACCTTTCAATTTATTTCATGTTACCCTGTGTTCATACCTACTTTCATGCAAATCTGCCCAGTAATTCTGAGGACAATCGGTTAAAATCTGTCAGAAGTGAAAATGTTCTTTAACAAAATATGTATCTTACTTTAAAGTTTAATATCAAATTTGTTACCGTAGATATATTTCATAAACATGTATTAAACATAAACTATCATTAAAAGAAAATAAAAAAATAATTTAATAGCAATTGCGGAAATATAAAAACTATGTATACAGAAAAAAGTATATTTAATCAGCAATTCCTCAGTAATGCTTCTACATCTTCATTCTTTCTCTCTTCTTAAACATAAAGGAAAACATGTGGAAAAGTAAAGCATCAAGGTAACTTTTTATTTTTGCGTCATTTTCGATTTCCAGAAAGCTTTTTGTTTGACAAAAGAAGCAAAAGATCAATAAATTTGTTCTGTGATGCTTGAAAGAAATATTGAAAACCTCTTGTGCTATTTCCCATTTCTGTCCGACTCATTGAAACATCGTAGAATAAACGAAGCTTAAGTAGATTAGCCTTTCACTGTTGCCGAATATATTTGCATTTCGATATGTATGAGCTGGGATGTGACATGACTACATGAATATGAGATGATTGCATAGTGTAAATATTTATCAAGAAATCCTTTTTCTATCTCAGTTCTTATGCAATGACAGAATAAACATTTTTCAAAAGAATATGCGAATTTTTAAAAAGTATCAAAGCATAAAAGATTATCGTACGTCACCAGCGTAATTTTTATTCCGTTTATTCTGACTTTTATTCGGATTATTTAAATTCGGTCAAACTTATATACTTTTCTGATAACTAGTCTAAGTTTTTTGAAAAAAATTTAATTAATTTATGTTTATCTAATGTAACCAATTTTTCTCTCAGGCAACACTTGCTTGCATCTCTGAATTGTATATCAGAGAAACTTAAGTATTACATTTATTCACAATTTTCCCAGTATAATTGCACTGTATTACACATATTACTACTGTTATTTTAAGCATATTTGAAGTTTCAAATGTAAAATAAAAAAAATACATATATAAGTACTGAGAAAATTATTTTTTCTTATGATACTCTGTACGTACAAATTGCATAATAATTCAAAATATAGACCATAATGCAAGTAATTAGTACTCATTTATATGTCACTTCAATAGAGACACGTCTACAAATTTTTATTTTTTCCTCTCTGAACTGCTTCAAAATATTTGAGTAATTCAAGATCCTTTTATGAAATCTTAAATGGAGTAGAGAAATTATTGTTCATTATTGTTTGCAAAACATTTTATTGTTTCATTTCAGAAAATGAATGTGGAAGCAAAATTGTAATTAAAATTTTTGTGCAAGAATATGGCAGGCAACTCTTGTCTGTTTTATGAAAAAATCATGCCAAAAAACTACTGATTTTTAAAGTCACTTAAGGTAGATCTTCAACTACAGGTTCGAGAGAGAAAGATCGAGAATCAAGCGTATGAACCATTTCAACGCAAATCAAAAGAAATTCATCAACAAAAGGTTATGGTGTAAATCTGTTGAAGTTTCTAAAATGATTTTCCTTTTAATTGCTTTTGTCCTAAAAAGAAAATTCAGGAACTTTCAATGAAGAATTAAAAATTCCGCTACAATACCTGTAGACCTCCCCGCAAACATAGGGGCATTATTCCTGTGTCATCGCAATCGTTCTTGTCATCACACTCAGACTCAACAAAGAACAGGAAAGTAAAAGTAGCTGCTGACTGTTTAGAAATTATAAATTATATATGCCAGACGGGGAAAAAGAGTAATAGAGGCACGACAGTTGTACCAGTTTGTACAAAGAGGGAAAACGGTCTGCTTGTGCTGTATAAGTTTTCAACACAATATACGGAAGTTCCAGTTAGTTCAATTAACATCCTGTATGATTGCGGGGCAACTTCGCAATTTTGAACCACAGTCCGGTGACGAGGCGAAACCTGAAGCAGAACTCCTTCCAAACGGGAGGATGTTTGACATCGCCAGATTCAGATTTTCGCCACCGGCTGTAATATGATGCACATAGTTGGCTAAGCTGTTTTAGTCGAAAGAATTACAGAAATCAAAACGTCCACAGCACCTTCTCTTTTGGCATCGTCGAAACATGTGTTTCAGTGAGTTTACACTGGCTGCATTCAGAAGAGTGAAGTTTGCAAAGGTAAATGCAATTGGAACCTATGATTATAAAAAAGTTGACGTTTACATGCAAATTTTTTAAAACTCTTATCACAGTAAGCCTTTTTAAGCCCTAAAATAGCATAGTTTGGTAAACTTATACGTGCGTCTATTTTCAACTTATAGTTAATTTTCTTATAAGTTTGCCTAAGCAAACATGTTTTCATATCAGTTTTATAAAAAAAGTATTTGCCTAACTAAATGTTTACTAAATAAATATTTAATCAGAAAAATGCAAGTAATATATTAATCCAAAATATATTAAAATGTAAACTATCTATGCTATCGAAAATTTTCTATAAAAAGAACCTTGGCAAAAAGATATAATCTATTAAAGAGACGAAGACTCAAAATTATTCAAAAATTTAATAAACTAGACAGCACGTCGGAGGTAGATTTTCATACATATTTCATAAACATTTTGCCATAGATGCTGACGATCTGATTAAATCAATATTTATACAGTTCTATTAGTAAACATTCTACTACATCGAATACAATATTACACTAAAATAACGAAATATGAATTTGCATATGTAATTTGATCAAGCCCGAGTTTTCTGATCGTTTGCATTTAGTTTTCTATACAAGCTTCTATCAGAATTAAAATAATAATAATAATAATACAAAAAATTTTTAATAAATTTTGACCCAGTATATCATGCGTATTTTTAAAAGAAGATTTGTCTTTTTTGAAAGTGATCAAATATAATTGTAACACATAGTTCAAGAGGAAATATCATTTTTTGTTCATTTTAAGATTTAATTCTTGTATGAATCTAATTAACGAGTTTCTGGCTACTTCTATTTCATTTTTATCCAGGCAAAAGAAATAAAACATTGCGATTATAAAAATAGAAATGGAGGATTAAAATTTATCATTTTCATATTTTTTGTAACGTACAAGGAACTCTAACAAGAAGAACATGAAATCAATTTTTCAACAAACGTGTTTCTCAGTATTGAATATATTATGATAGAAACATTAATAAGTATGTGAAAACAAATTTATTTACTTACTTTCATTTTAAATGCTTTTGCACATGAAATTTTTGGTTGAGATTTTCAAAATGTGAACATATTTAATTTAATAGCATTTAATTCAATTTTCTTTTAAGTAACCTTGATTAATGAAATATGATAGACATAATTTTCTTAAAAAATTAAAACATTATACAACCTCTTAATCTTGTTATCTACGGCTCATAACTGCGGAGAAGGAGGCTTTGAATCTTAGATTGGTAGCCTACAAGGTTAGAGCTCCTGACTCGAAGACAACATTTTGGTAGAAACTCTCTTTTACTCTACAGAAAATCCTAAACCCTCACTCCGTCTGTCTCTAAAGTCATGTTCGCAGGATCCTTACGGATCCTGCGAACATGACTTTTACCACCTCGTAAGAAACCTGATGATAACCGAATCAGTTTTAATTCTAACACGAAAAGTAAACTGTGGAACTCAAGACGCATTCAAATGGATATTGATTATTTTAATAGAAAGCCACAGTGATCTAGAAACCTTAAAGAGATAAGTAGGATAAAATTAGCTGGAACAGTTCACATTTTCAATATCTTTTGATGGGATGGATGGATGGAAAGATTCTGTATTTTTTTAGAAACCAAATTAAATATCATTCATTGTGCTACATTTGATATTTCAGTAAATAATCCATACCAAAAAAATCGCTTCATTGCCTTTAACACTCCATTACCTTCAACTTTTTTTTATTAAATTAATTAAATGAGGAGTAACTACAAAAATGTTTTTTTAAACAGCAGAAAAATCGATGAAATACATTCCAAAGAAAGGTGGAGTCGTATTTTATCAAAAAAATGTCTTTCTTTCTAGCTTTCAATAATCTTTTCATGGTGATTTATTCGTTGACGTGTTTGCTGCAGGGTGAAAAACCAGGTGTAAAATTTCCAGCGAAATCAATGAGCCATCCCTTCCTTTTCTCATGATTGGTTTCTCTTACTTTTTGTCAAACACATTCTACTAAATGTGTTGAGCTACTTGCAATGATTTCATTTCATCATCTTGTTTTACTATTTTTTATTTTAAAAGACGAATCGAAAATTATATGAAATTTTTTTATTGATATGCATCGGTTAAATTTTTTAACGGAAATTGGTAGACACTACATCCACATTATTACATGACAATATAAATTTTAGTGGACTCTTAATTTCAGTATTTGAATTTAATAACTATTCTGTGCAAAAACACCTTATAGTTTTGAAATTCGACAATAAAGTAAAATTCTTCACTGAGTGGTGAACATCGAGTCGAAATTTTTATCTATAATTCATTTTCCATTATATAATATTTTGAACAAGTAAATTGATTCTATTACTCTTATTGATACTACATTTTTTTAATGAAAGAGACATTAAATTGCCAAATCAAACCAACTATAGATAAACGTTAATCTTCTAGGTAAGCATTACTATGTACTGAAATCATGGAAGACGTTAAAGTTCCTCGTTTTTTCTTCCAAACATTTTTATTAACGGTATGGAACATCAAATCAAGATAAATCTTGTTTGCTTATGATAATAAATTTAATAAAAACTGTTTTTTTAAAAAAAAGGTTGTCACTAGCGTACTAAAAATCAGGTTTCTTTTTCTTTTTAAATCTTAGTATTTGGTTTAAAATTCATTATCATAATTGTTATGGAACCTAAAGTCATATTTTTCTGAAATTCACTAATAGGTAGAACCACTCATATGGCATCCAGATGTAATGATAAATAATTCTTGAAATATTAATACTGCGAATTGTCAGCTACGACAACTAAATGCATTCAATTTCAAAATTCTAGCACATCAGAAAATGAGTGAAGAATCGATTATAATATTCCATATTTACAAAAGTAAAATAAATGAAATTAACTGAAAACGTGTGTAAAGATATAATTATGCTTCAATTATGTATATATATATTCAGATAAATTTCCTCAAACGAAAAGTATATAAAAAATTTTAATGTCAACGAAGTGATATTTTTGAAAAGGGAATTGCACTCTGAGATAGTATACTTAACGTCTTATTATCTTATTTGATGCATTAAAATGTCGAATTTAATATCAGTGTTTTATTATAATTTTAATTATGAATATGTAAATATGAATACTTGTAGTTCTGTGAACAGTAGAACTCGCCTACTCAAAAATAAAATCATAATCATAATATATCGGGCATCATAATTTGTCTCTCGGATTTACCTTCTATGTCCCCATATATTCAATATCTTGCAAAACTATATTTACTATCAATGTACGATATCACACACCAAAATTCTATACAAATTTTACTCCAAAACAAATATAAAAACTTTACAAAACAAGTGCAGAAGCTACTTTGATAAAATATTTCATCAGTGCAATGAAAATTAAGTGAAAAAAATCTTGTCAGATATTAATTTCCCAAGAAAGCAATCTTTACTATTTAGAGTGGCAAAAGCACTTGAATATGGAAGAAGTATCTTGATGAAATAATGAGGTTGGTATTTATCAGGATAATGTGAATATCGCCGTGGTAAATTCACAAAAAAACGTTTCATGGATAACAAACAATCTTCTTTGAATTTTCATAGGTTGAAATGTTTGTTAGAATCGCTAGAAAAACATTTAGGAATATAGAAAAACGAGATTACATACAACTAAACAGGAATGAAGCAAACTGATTTTTTTCTGAACAAAATTATATGTTTTTACTTTCTATTATTTCACGATTATTTCCCTTTAACTTCGAAGGGTTTATACAAATCCAGTATCAAGCATTTCATATCTATATTTCATTCTAACAACAAGAAGCTTTTTAATTTGTTTTACTAATTATATATCCATTCACTGAAAGTTTCGTAAATTTAATTATTTTTTCTAATGGAAGTAAAATGAAATTTCCCGTCCTCTATTATTTTCAAACAAGGCCTGTGATAATATGTAGTCTTATATTAAATGAAGTCATTGCTAAATAATACTTTAATTCTCATATCATTTAGTTTAGTTAAAATTCCGTTCAGTCTATTAACACAAAATATCTAACTTATTATTCCTAACTAATAATAGATGGTAATAAACAATTATTCTAAAAATAACCACGAACAAATTGAATCGAACAACCGACAAAATATCACATATTTATGCAGCTCAATATTCGTTCCTTAAAGATAAAATTTGTAGACGAAAGCGCATTAAGAAGAAATTACTTTTAATAACAGTGATTTTATTTGCAATCGTAGGTTGAGTGATAATAATTTTAAAAAAATTATTTCGGTAATCATGCTTATTGACCTGAAAATTTGATTATAAATGCTTGTTTCCTAAATTTTCCCTAATGTTGATTTCTCGTAAAATTGTGTATAATTTGATCAAAAGTCCAATCAATCAATTCGAGAAGCATTACTTGAGAATAGAGAATTGTTAAAATATGTTAGTAATGAACAGCGCAATATTATATCCTGGCATAATGAGCCCATTAGCTTACATCAAGATGATCTTAATGACCTAGAGAGAGTTCTAAGCAATCGGAAAGATAAACCGAACTCTTTAACGTTTCAGATTTTTATCATGTTAAATTACACTCAACCAGTCTGTTGTGTTAATTCAAAATGTAACAAGCATTTTTGATCCATATGGGGAAATCCTACGGAGTTCATCCATAAAAAATCAAAAACCTGTAAGAGACTTGCACCATATTTATCCTTAGACCAGTCTCCTTCGAACACATTCATTATCAAGTAAAAGTGTTTTCATTTAGAGACATATAAGCTTCCATTTCATCTAAATTTCCAACGTCCTCTTGACTCCATTTATCATTGTCATGCTCTTGGAAATCTATTTAATTATTTCCGGCTAATCACCTGGTGTCGAGAGTAGATTAATTCTGGATGTCTCATTCTGACTCCTTTGAACTTACTACTGTCATATGTCCGCATTTTGGACAGCTTGGCTAATGTGTTGTCCACTGTGTAGGAATATTTACTCTGGAAGACAATTTTGGACAAATTTATTTGGTATTGTAAAATATGAGCTTAATCATATGAAAGAATTTTACTTAAGAATAAGGAAATGCTGTACTCGCTCAAAAGGAATGTTGGTCTAATTAGTTCGTTAATTTTTGCATACTTTTTGTTAATATCAGTGCAAATAAATTCTTTTTGCCAGGTAAAAAATTGTATTCAAGAATTAACACAGCCTAAATACTTTCACAGTAGCATGAAAGACGTGAATAAAAGCGTTTAAACAGTCTACTGAGATGTATCAATAATAATATTTTAATTTATTCTATAAAGCCATTATTTCAGCTTTTTTTATTTTTGTAGTAACAATCAACATTGTTAGAAGAAATTTAGGAAAATTATATTTTAGCACTTTCATTAAAAATTAATATTGAAATTTACAGGAAATAATACAGGAAAATTAATCCAGTGCTTTAAAGATCGTAATAAGAAACAATTTATATGTTCTAATTAAAAACAAATACAGATTTTTTATTTTTATTTTCATTTTTCCATCTACAAGAATATAAACTTTTACTCGATATTCTAGAGAGTGCTCATCTTCACGTATTTTATATCACAAGTAAGGAAGTTTTCTGAATGTCAGCAACTGGTTAATTGTTTTGCTGTTTTTTTAATTGCTTCCTTGGTGAAAAACGGGTTTCCTTAGAAAATTCCTTTTTTATTTGCCATAGGACTTCAGTTAATCACATGAAATATTTTTCTTCTCCTGTTCCAAGCTTTTACTTGGATTCCATTGTTCTATTATTAGGCATTCTATTGATTTCAAATCTTGGAGAATCCTTTTAAAAGTGTCAATTTTAAAATAATATTATATTTGCTTCTGAAAAAAGAAGTATTGTTTATTTCACTAGTTTCAATGTTTACAAAATGCATTTAAAACATAAGTTTCATTTTTACGCACATTAACTGATATTTCAAAACAATATTAAATATAACGTATCAAAATATCACAACGTTTTGACATGAACTGATTTTTAACGAATGATTACTAATAATAAAGGAGAATTTGTGGATATTTATATGTGTGTGTGTGTGCCGGTGCTCTATGGGGCAAACGGCTGGTCCTAGAACTAGGAAATTTGACACAAACACAGTTTGAAAGTTAGGAATATGCAACTCGGAGTGTCAAGTATCCCTATCTTGATTTTTCTAAATAATATAAAAATTAAACCACATAAACTTAAGATATTACATAATATCGTGTATCAAATTATAGATTTAGATATGCTTGAAACTAAGAAAGCTTTTAATTAATCATATCTTTAAGAGTAAACTTCCAAACCACAGAGGAATCAAAGAGGGAAAAGTTTCTTCTGGGCACCCCAAATATATTTACCTCCACGCCATTACAATGACTTTTCAGAATGGAATGAAAATCTCCTCCATCAAACCATAGAACCAAAAGTCAAGTAGGGATAGCACACGTGAATTACCAATTCCCTCTCAATCGGAGAAAATCATATACTGTCAAGTATCCCTAGTTTTCCCTAACATTTAAGACCACACCACGTCTCACAGCCGTCTCTAAAGCTCATATGGCTCCTTTAAGGTTTGGTATAGATGCACGTGAAGTTTATTGCATTTAAAAAATACTGCATGCAGATGAATAAAAAAAGAAAAATACAAAGATTCTGATTAAACATAAAATTGGCAACAAAATATAAAAGAAAAATAGAGAATGTATTGAATACCAGAATATTGAAAGAATGAAAATGATGACGAACAACATAAATAAAACTTACATCAATGCACAGTTTGTTGATTACAGTAGAAAAGATTTAGAGCCGTAGCGGAAAGTTTCAAATGCAAGGACTGATGAATCTATATATATGTAAAGATAAAAGTTTGTATGTTTGTGTGTATGCCTTCTATACAAACCCACATTTTTTGTCCGATCAAGATGAAACTTGGCACACGTGTGTTTAGAGACCAGAGGAAGGTCACTGTCAACTTTTAGAAGTTCGAAAATTAATTAAAATGTCAATTAATTAAAAATTAAGCAAGATTTTGACGTTTTTCCGCAATATCTTACGAAACAATTATTTCACAAGAATGATTTTTATAACATTTTAGAGTTTGAAAATTTACCTTTTTAATGACACCACATTTATTGAGGTATGTTTTGCCCTACGTTTTTAAATATATTTCTTTAAAAAGTTTCCACTTTTCATTATTGAAATGAAATTTACAGTTTTTCGAAGTTTCGTACTGATGTCATTTCTACTAGATTATTCAAATTATTCATTACGTGCGAGAAGAAATTTTATCTTTCATAGAAATTACTGTTCAACAAGACGACTCATCGAAAAGTTTCGGAAATGCTTTATTTAAAATACATATATACTAGGAATCGTTTTTAAACTTTTATCAAATATATCGATATCTAATATAATAATCTGGCAACACTCAATATTTTATTTCTGATCACTGTATGAAAATAAATTTATTTTTAAGGAGATACGAACTTAACTTTGTCAATTTTATAAAATGACAAATGTAATTTACAAAGGACAAGCATTAATTATATTTTTTTCAATGCAATTTCTACTCGAAAAACATTTTAAATGCTGCAAATAGCCATTAAACAGAACCTTTCTTTATCAAAAAACATTCGCTTTTTTATCGGCTTTCTCATTTCAAATTTTTAGTTACATTATAATTCAGGTTACTTTCCTTTTAGATATTTTGGCTAAGAAAAAAAAATTGGACGAGAGGCTGTCTCTGAAAAACGGCCGATGGGATTGAGTGGCGCAGACTTACTTACCTTACTCAACTGTGACTTTCTGAGACTGAAGTTGTTTTATGTGACTAAAGTAGCTCTATGTGACTTTGACCTATGACCTATGCCCCATGACTTTCCTCTGTTAAATGAAACTAAAACCAACTCAAATCAATTAAATCGAGGGAAATGTCAGATTAATTAAATCAACAATTGTTAATAATAATTAATTAAGGACAGTTAATTAATCGATTACTCAACTGTGACTTTCTGTGACTAAAGTAGCTCTATGTGACTTTCACCTATGTCCTGTTCTGTGACATTTCTCTGTTAAATGGATTAATCTGAATGAATTAATTAATCCAAAATGAATTAATTATTAATCTGTTAAAATCCAGTTAATATACCGCTCACAACCGATGCGTGCGCGCGCGTCGTTCGCTGTGATGTCATCAAAATTCTTCGTGACTTTCACCACATTTGCAGCTCGACTGTGACTAAACTGTAATTGCAAATTCTAAAATTAATTTTGCAATCTTCACTGTTTACCTTTCTCTGTTAAATGAAACTACAACCAACCCCCTATGTTATTTGGTTGCGGAGTTATAAACGTTTAACTTTAGCACAAAATTCGACATAATTCAACAGTTCTTGAGTAATATTTCGCGTGAACCTCAAATCGATGAATGAATTGCCTTAGTCTACATGCGCGCGCATTGGTCACTGTGACGTCATCAAAATTTTTATTGATTTTCACCAATTTTGAAGCTCGACTGTGACTAAACCGTAATTCCAAATTCTAAAATTCTTTTTGCAATCTTGAATGTCAGCCTTTCTCTCATAAATGAAACTAAACCAAACTCTCTATGTTATTTGGTTTTGGAGCCATAAGCGTTTAAAAATACCACGAAAAGCGTCATAATTTTTATTTGCTTATTTATTTTATTTGTTGGCTGAAATTAAATTGACAGAAGTCTAAAGACAAATAAATGTAAATAGAAATAAATTATGTGAGGGAGCTGCGCATACATGTTGTTTGTACATAAACAAAGCATCCCATGTCATCAGTGGGAATAAAATTCCATCCAATGATACCTTATTCATCGCTGTAGAGGCTTTATAGTAGTTGAGATAAAGGGATATTGACAACAGAAATAATATAGAATGACCTAGATATCTTGCAGCTTTACTCATCAGATAATCTGATGCTGTTAAATTTAGCTGTGCGCAGACAATGAGTTCCAAATTCTGAAAAAAAAATATTTTTAAGAAGGTTTAGAAAAATGCAATTCGTTTACTCATAAATTTCTATTTTCATTCAATTCATGTTTTCCAGTCTGATCAAACTACAAAAGTGAAATTTTAAACAGATGTACATCCCGTATTTATTGCCAACCAGGAAAGCCATTATTCCGGGAGTAGAGGTTGGTCGACAAGGGCGGCTAGTATTATATAAGAAAAGAAAAAGGAAGGACTACAGATTTTCCATGTGTGGAATGCAAGATAAGTTAGGAGTATCTATCAAAGGCAGTTGAGTGATTATTCTAGTCAGAGCAAATTTTCATTATCTGTTATGAATTTAATCATATTTATAATTCGCTTTCTTGAAGTCGGATTGTTGAGAATTCTTTGATACAAAGACTTTCCAGTGTAGTTGAAGGTTTCATAACATGCCAAGACGGAGTGAATAGGTAAAATGTATCAAAGTGGATGGGGTCGCTGATTTCCCCGCAGACGCTTAAGTCTCTCTCCGATAAATGGAAGCGGCGTACGTAAGAAGGGAACGAACCATGTCCAAATAGGATTTCTTCATGTGTCCAGTGATTTATTATAACTAATTTGAGGACTTCAATTAAATTGAGGACTAAATAAATTGAGGAGAAATAACTTTAATAACAGATCGACCAGTGTTTCCATTCTCCCAAAGATTTTGTAATTTTCTTAAAAATATTTTTTGTATGTGCTGTTTAAGTTCACATAGCGGCTTTAGTGCTTCCGCTACATCGTCTTTGGTTAATGCTTTTTTCGAGAGATTATCAGCACCTTCGTTTCCCCGATAACCTACATAAGCTTTGATCCATCTTAAAAGTATATTTGAATTTAGTATGAGAAGGGACTGGATATCTGGAACTGATTGACGAGGGTTTTGAGGACCTAGCTCTACTATGATACTCGAGAGACTAACTGTCAAAATTTTAGATGTTTCATTCCCTTGACTTGCTCTAATGATCGCTTCTTTCAGTCCCAACAAGCCATCCTAAAACACTGTGTGTTATCTTTTTAAAAAACCTTTCTTCCATTCCAGGACATAATTCTCATTTTCAAATGCGCAATAGGAGCATCCTCTTCCTATTTCTGTCTTAGAACCATCTGTGCAGAATGTGAAAATGTTATCCTCTTTGTAGGGCTCTATCGTAGATAATAGATTTTTTATGTTAAATGATGAAGGATGGGTGGTGAGACACTTTATTTTCCTTCCAAAAATCCTTTGGCTGTGAGGAAAAACCTCCAAATTATATTTTCTTCCTCATACACATGATGTTAATATGTTTAGCTTCCTGTTGTGCTTTAAGATGTGACGGCATAAATCCTGAAATATTTTGCAATATTTCAGGATTTTTAAAAATTGAGGGAGGGAATATTTTGCAATTTCTTGAAGTAGTTCTACAGGAGCCGGTAATATACAAGAGGAAAATTCTCTGTATGGAGTCCAGATTCTTTTCCAATCTGGAGAGGCAGAAAGGACCCAAGAATTTCCCATACAATAGTATCTTCTCTGTAACTGTTTGGTAAAGTTTTCTTTTAAATTTTTGTTGCTGGCCCAACCCAGCCCTGATATACGGCAGAGTTGTTAATATTAACCGATAGCTTTAGCCCCTTGCTCCTGAATGTGTGTAAACCAATTTAATATTTCATCTAATATAACTCCCTGGTATTTAAGAGATGATGTTCGTTTTAATGGTTGGGTGTTCCATCTGACTATTGATCCCATAGACAGTAACAAATATTGTGATTTTTCTATTGATATCTCAAATTGATATTTGCCTATCGAAATCTTAAAAGTTTCGAGTGTGAAATTTATATGCTGTTCCAATTCCCAGCGAGTTCTCCCACTGATGACAAAACCGAAATAGTTGGCGAATGCCTGTAAATGGATTTCATTATATCAATCTGTTCTCAATGTCTCATTTGCGACAATATTCTAGAAAAGAGGAGATGTGCAAGATCCTTGTGGACAGTCTTGTGTTTTCTTCCACACCACTGGTCCGTCACTTGTTTGAATTGTCACTTTGCGATTTGATAAGATGTTTTCTAATGTTTCTGAAATGCTTGATTTCGTGTAAAGTTTTCTTAGTTTTTTCCATATGATATCATATTGTAACTTATTAAACGAGCCTTTGATGTCTAGCTAGATAACAACCAGGTAATGTTCCTGTTTCTTGGCATCTTCGATGACATCTAACAGCTTTCGAATATGATAGAATCTGAAAATGAATCTAAGCGAGAAAATTTAAAATATATTTTCAATCCAAAGGCAAAGGCTTCGAAAAACCGAAGCTTGCCAAATGATTAAGTTTAGGTCTTATTTCCGTTTCAGAAATCGTCTTATGCTTTGAGCATCTTGTTTAGGGGTACTTCAAAGTAGGTACAAAAAAATTAATGGGATATTCGAGTTGAAAATTGAAAGTCATAAAGCATTTATTAGCTAGAACTCTATTATTTATTAAAATTCTGTCTTATTTTTAAATTGACTTGTTGGCCCACTTAACAAATTCTGTGTGTCCACTTTCAGTTATGATGTGATTGATTTTTATTTTACTGTACAGGATCTACTTTGTGTGCATATTTAATCCACGACGACTGTAATGCTAAAAAACTTGTTTTCAAACAAATATTGCGTGATGGAGAGTGGGAAATGCTGAAAAACTTTTAAAATATTCATATTTCTGAATAAAGTGTGGCTTTTAGGCCTGTTTATCTTTATTAAAATTATTCTTCAATGTATATACGATATATCTGGTCAGTGTAGATGCAATCGTCTCCCATCTGCTGTACAACAGGCAGACAAATACGTCAATTTTATGATCGTTCTAGAATTAGACTTTTTTCCTACTAGACTAATAAATTGAAAACATTTCACTTTATTAGTAGAATTCCGAATCACAATGGCCTTTATTTTCTTTCATTATAATTACGGTGCTTGAATGATCTGTGAAACAATGAATGCAGAAACGACGGAATAGCAAATTCTTTATACTTACTTCACGTTATTAAATTACTGTTAGCATCAAAGTGAAGAAATCTTTTCTATGTAAAAGAGAAAAAAATCACGGGCCTGTTTATTCTGCTATATTTTCTAGGAAGTACTTACATTTTTATGAAAATATTAAGTAAGTAAATTATTACTGATTATCATGCAGTAGTAATTATATTATTACATTGCCACTAGGACAGAATTGCATGAACATTAACTAGTACTCAATAAATAACCAGAATTAATTTAGCCGCACGGCACACAATACATTTATCCTTAACTCCCTTTAAAGATGTGATTCGTACCGCAGCCATAAAAAAAAGGAAAATGCATTTCGACACTCTAATATGACCTTAGCAAATAAAATAAAGATCCTTGCTAAGTACTGACTTATGAATAAGTCAACTCTGACGGACATAAACGATAGAGAAACAACAGAAACCTATAAGCCATTTCTGGGTTTGTACATTAACGATCAAATAAATCATATCTGTATATAGACCATTACCACGTTTATCACGAATAAAAGGCACAGCAAGCATAGCTACGTCAAATATTTTTCTTATGCCTTATTTAATCTGAAATATTGGACTAGTGTATCACTAATCCGGAAAAGCCGGGAACCTATATAGACATTTAATTTTATGATTAAATATATTAGGAATCCAAATATAAGAACTAAGATTATTTTGTAAATTTTATTAAAAATTATTCAATAGTATTGTATAGCAATGGATTCGAAAACGCTCTGCGCTTTTGCTCATGCGCCGATCGGAGTTACTTTCATCAAAATGGGGGAAAGTGAAGAATGGAATGGTGATGTCTACATTTTACTCAGCGTGATCTGACAAATGACTCCAGAAATGCGCTCATATGGCTCATTGCCTGACACCGCTTTCGGGAGTAAAATTGTCCGAAAGTGGTAGTATCGGAATCCGTTGTTGAACAGTACGTACTTAAAAAAACACAGAAGAGAATCGTACAATTCTTCAGAATTATTTGATAAAATTAATTATTTTATTACAAATTTAATTTAAATAAATCTGGTGTAGAAAAAGGAAGTATCTGCCTGCCTGAACAATGGAAAAATTAAAATACATAGATTCCAAGTAAGATTAGAGTTACTTATTTGAAGATAAACCTTTCTGTCTTATTTTTTAATATGATGTTACATCACAAGTAGTATTACGCGTAGATTTGTTACAACAGGAAAACACGATGAAAAATTGTTATCATAGATTTTAAGAGATGTAAGCAATGATATTTCTACTCTTGAGAAAATTTTGCCGTATATTGCAAAATCCCGCTTCCAAAGTAGAATTAGTATGTGGGCTCCGAATTTACTTTTAAAGACATGTTTGTTAGAAAACGGTTGTTCAAATAAATATACAGACCCGAAGCACTCAGAACGTATCTTTTGCATCTAGTAAAATATAATGCAGAAAAAAGGCTTTATTGTTTTGAACAGGTATGAAATTTTCAGATTGGGAATAGTATATTTTGCAAATTTTAAATAAAACTAAGAAAGTTGTATCTCATACTCATTTCTAGTTCAAAGTTTCCGTTTACGAACTGCAGTTTCTCGACCTCTAAACTGTCTGAAATGCTGTAATTTTCTCAGGAAGCACAAGTTAAACCTTTCATTCTGAAATAATTGATAAACAATTTTCTCTTTAAGGTGAATATTTTAACTGACATTATTTGTTTCCATCGTCTATTTTCTGATGTTTTCTTCCTATAGCTATAATACTATTATTCAGTAAACTAGAAAATCTTCATTCGAGAGATTTCCCATCAAATTTGACGTGTTTAAATATATATATATATATATATATATATATGAGGGGCAAATGTTTAACATTGATTGAAAACAAATAAAGTAAACATATGTTTTATGACAGGAAATTATTTTTTATTTACATATTATTTATATATTTCTTTATTCAAAAATCCTCTTGGTAAACAACATTCCGTGTGAAGTATTTTTCATTGTTTAACAATTGTATTATAATTCAATAACCATGAAATTCTCAGCTTGTCAAACGTAAGTCAAAAGTTAAAATTTCAAAGGAATTCTTTTTCGAAATTCTAATCAAAACAAAGCACTCCTCTGCTTGTCAAACGTTGCCAAAAAATATTAACAAATTATATCCTCACAATTGCAATAAATAATCAGATGCGTCGTTGCGTCCAAACTATATCAAGCGCATGATATAACACTGACGTAATTTACTACATTCTATTAAAAAACAAAATTAATTTGAAATATATGATTAATATAATTTAACATTTCTCAGGAACTATTGATCATAGCGAGATAAATTTTATATCAATCGATAAAAACTTTTATTTCACGATTTTAGAGCTATTAAATTTGAAATTAGAACGACAATTACTCTTTTAAATTTAAAATTACTGAAATTTAGGTTTATAACAATGAAATAATGCTGTTTAACGTCTCATAGTGCTATGGCGCGAGTTTTATTGTTGATGACGTCAGAGCGTTACCGAGAGACAGATCTAGGCTATTATATTAGTAATGGCTTTTGAAGATTTTAACCGTGATTTACTTTTTCTGAAAGTATGTTCGATATACTCACATATCTAGGGAATCGCAGTACATTTTAAGAGAATGCATTCTAAGAGATAAAAAGTATATATCTTTAACTTTATCGGTTATCATAAATTTATTATACTGCTTTAATTTTTGTAATTAACTTTCTGTAAACGTTGAAATTTTATTGATATATATTTAGGATAAGGGAAAAGTAAGCAAACGGATCTCCTAAAGTTTCATCATCACTGTTTTATCTTAGGTTATTTAATAATATGCTGAATCCTATGCACTTTAAGGTTGATTATTCTAAAATGGATTGACGTAGATATGCTTGATATTTTCTTTCCCACACATGAAACGTCTTGTGAAATCTACTTTTTGCATTTTTCTTATTGTTTTATACCATTGAGCATGAAAACTCAGAAATATTTCTGAGATGTTAATATGAAAATAAAGAGAATATCGTCATAACTGCTTCCCTTATGTTTACAGTGCTGTGTTCCATTTCGCGAAAAATAAACCATCATTCTTCATGCTTTTTGTTTTCAAATCAAGATATATTAAAAAGAAAATTGAGAGGAATAAGGGGAAAACCTTTTGGAAAGCATTTCAAAACACAAAAATAGTTTTGTGTCGTAAGTATAATGCAAAAACTGTACTTGTGGGAAAACAACACATCGATCAGAAAAGATTTATGAATCTCAAGTAAAAAATTGTCCCTTTCATCCATTGAACTTTAATTTGAAACGCATTTAGCGAAACATACGCAAGGATGAAAGTTCACAAACTTTTCCAGTCTTAAAACATTTATGATTCGTTGTCATTATCAGTCATATTAATTGCCAAGTCTCAAATAATCTGTCATTTCTCGAAGTCATTTTAATGTGTATTCGTGTAAGCTATCGCATGGGCTATAACTATGTTATTTTGACTCAGTTGTTTCGAGGAAAACGTTAATGAATGTTTTATTTCGTGATTTTAAGATAATGTGTGGATTTTATTGAAATCCTAAGTAGCGACTAAGAATCATCAGTTACCTAGTAGTATTAAGTTGCGAATCTTGCCTAATGGCACCTGTTTATACACTCAACCATAAATTGTCAATTTTTCAGTTACCTAGAAACATCATTCAATCCACAATAACTTTAATTAAATATAATTGAAAGAAGTAGAGTCTAAAAAGTTGAAGGAATAAAAGGAAAGGAGCCATATTACTCTATTGTCCTAATTTTGACAAGCTATTTGGAAAGTCTTAAACCTTCCATTTCTTCACATTTGTAGGTACAGGATGTTTCGTGTATTGTAAATGCTAAATTCATGAATTCATGTCTTCATCACATGCTTATCACACCCAATCATGCATTCAAAATCAATACCTTCTATTTCATATATCTATATTCCAATTTCAAATTTCATCTCCGCAGTAAATAGGGAATATGAGTCCACACTTTATATGAAATGATTATTTAAATAATTATTATATTGATGTTATAATGAGAAAGTTATAATAATACTTAAATAGGTGTTAAAACTCCTTTATTTGAAGATAACATTTCGAGGGTGAGCCTACAGTATTATTTTTTTTATTTTTGAGTTTTTCAGAAAAATAGTTTTCTTTATTATGAAGTTGGAAAGCAATTCTCGAATTTCCTTTAGATTTAATATTTGAACAAATATCCAAACTTTAGAATTTTTATTTAGCACGTTCACCACAACGTCTGATATTCCAATCATCCATCTAAATAGATGACCCCTTCTCTGCCATCTCTTAACTGCTGTTGAGAAACAATAATGTAATTATATAATAGGTGTGAATCATTTTGGTTCATACGGTGATTAATGTCTTAATTATAATATTTAGAGAAACCGTTTCACATGCGTGTTTTTTCAGCAAATCTTGCGAATGTAGATACTCAAATGAATACAAAAGAGCTCGTAACAATTTTCATAAATATTTTATTGTAAAAGAAATCATTATATCGAAATAAACGATGCCTTGGGCTCTTTTTGGGGAAACACTTGAGGATAATAATCATTCCAAGAGAGTGGCTGAAAAAAGTTAGAGTATTTCAAGTTAGTACTCATTACCTCGAAGTATTTAGTATATCGAAATTCAATGTCGGAATGGCAGCAGTTATGCGATAGAGAACCATCTCCATATTACAAATTTTGAAATATATATCTTTTGGCAGAAAAATTACAGAAAAAGTTATAAGTTGCATTTTGAGGAAATTACTTATTCCTTTATAAACCTTTTCTTGTATTAGAATGAAATTGATTTTATTTTGCATATAAATTGCACCTATTTAGGTGCAGTCCCGTGCAGTAAAAGCTAAATATATAAATTGATAGTTTGTTCCTTGTTGCAAAGCTACCTCCATATAATTAATTCTATAAAGCTAAAAAAAAAATTAAATTAATTCCATGGATACAACTTGCAGTCTTTATTTAATAAGCTGGTAACGTTGAAAGAAAAGTTCATTTACAAGTTAAAAAGCAATTTAATGAAAACTCTTCACGGAAAGATCCGTATAAGTAAAATGGAATTAAGATATAGAGCTAAGAAATATCTTCAAATTTTTAAAAATTTTCGTGGAGTTTCAATTCAATTTTTCAATTGACATATCAAAGAAACGGTTTGACCTCTACTCAGAGAAAGCATGTTAGCAATGACTTTTCAGATCAAATTTGGTTAATACTTAACACATAAATTTAATGGCAGGGTAATTTTGAAGAAAAACTGTTCCAAGTTTTTGTATTGAGAATCAAAGAAATTTAAGTCTTTCATTTAACTATAAAGCATTTATCACATCAAGTAATGAAATATAAATACTGTGCCAAAAAATTTTTGGAAAAAAATTATGAAAATCTACTTAATTTATAATTCATATAAGAGCAAACATTTTGTAATTTTCCTACATTTATACGTAAGGAAATTTTAGAAGTCACTTTCTTTTTACATCGTTAAAAGTCACGAAGAGCGTTTAATCAGAATTTATTGTATAAAACTAATCATGAGAATATTTTATTCAGGTCTTTTTACAAACTATATTTAGTGGAACTCTTATTAAGCTTTTAACTTTACTGTTATTATTACATTGTATTAGTTATTAAAATTTTTGAAGCAAATCACAAAACACTTTTACATAAATACAGCTTCTAATCTTTTGAAGACTTCTGTGATTTCAGGAACGGAAAGAATTATAATTATTTTTGCTTCATACCTGACTCACTAAGGAGCTTTTGTTTTGTTAAAAATACAATGTGCATTTCGTTAATATTTTACGATGAACAAAGGAACACCATTAAGATGTGGACTCTTCCATTAACTAAGTTGTATACGTGAGGTCAAGACATTTTGGTAACGCCATTCACAGTCGTTAACTAAGTAACTCTAACAACTATTATCTCATATTTCTACGCGACAACATAGAAGATCCTTTTGTGTCCCTTTTCGCTGGTATGTTAGAAAGTTATGCTATTAAATACTATAATGTAGTTTAAGTTAACGCTTAGAGGATTTTAATTAGTGAAGCATTTTTAAAATTGTCTGATTATAATGAGCAACAAATGAAATTGTAACTACAGAAATATTTTATTTAAAAAAATGTGAACTTTAATGGAATTGTTACAAGTGCTGCATAATTAGTTTGTGCTTCTGCAGTTTTTCATATATTACTGTTAAAGTAATAAATCTGTTATTAGGAATATTTACCAGTGAATGTGATAAATAATTTACCACATTGACGGAACATATATATTAAGAACGTGATAAAAAATAACCACAGCAAAGAATGCCTGAAGATGTTGAATCAAAAATTATGTGATTAAATTTAATATTATAAGCATTACTACTAATGAATGACAAACACTATTTAAAATATGGATTTTTTTAAAGAAATATTTCGATTCTTATGACAACAATTGAAAATTTCATATTTTTGTCTATTAGAATAGAAAAACCTCTGAAACGACAAAAATTAGAAAGAATACTCAGATTAAAATTATAAAGCTCGGTAATCTGAGAAAATGAAAGCAAGAGCAAAAAAGAATTGACCTTTTAACCATCTAAGCTTTCAATTATTTTGATATAGTAGATTTAATATATAAAAAAATTGCTTTTAAAGTGAATTACTATATCTTTACTGAGTTTAATCAAATCTCTTAAATCTGAAGAATATTTTATCCACGGTAGTACAGCAAATTATACTCATAATCATGAATTATGTTCTTTTGAACTTAACATGAAAATCTCAAAAATACGGCGCAAACCCTTAGAGGTAAATAAACAAGTTGAGTGATTTTTAAATACTAAATTAAACTGTGGTGTTTAACATTTTTTCACATTTATTTAACTGTTGTGGAATTTTAAAGACTTCATATTTTAATTGAGCTGGAGAGCAAATCAAAAAAATTAACAGAATGGTATATAATATTATTCAGAGATGTTATATTTAACTATATCTCAATAATCAAAGGCTCAAATACAAATCTTGATTCATAATGCAATAAATGGTTTCATCCCTTGATCACTAGCTCCAAAAACTGCTGCATGGTACTCTAAGAGTTGTTCATTATTTCATTGGACATACAGAAAAGTTTCCCAGGTAGAAAATTTTTCTCAAATGAATAAGAAGATCATTTGAGTTAATACGACATTACTGTATAAAAGTGACAGATCTCAGTCTTTATATCTAGAGATGAACAAGAACCAGATGCAATTCATTTTTCAAAATTTGCCGTTGTCATAAATTATGCACGTAGAAAGAAATGATTGAATTACCAACTAAAAGCATGTTCTCAGTAAGACAAGTGAACACTTTTATCCAAAGAATATATTTCAGAGTTGTGTTAATACAATAATTCTGTCACATTCAACTACAAAAAGGGACCGCGGTATCCTGATGGTAAGGTCTTGGCGTCAGGTTCCAGGCTCTATACCCGATTCTATCCAAGAGCCGCAGTGTAAGCGGGTCCGGTACACGTTAAATCTGTCGAGGCTATATGTCCTCACGCTGGGGTAACTCGAAAGTTTGGAGAAGGGGCTACCGGTTCAGGCGACGTTCTCGTCATCGGATCACAGTTTAAAATTACGAGGATCGTCACAAATTAGCCTTCGTGTTTCTACAAAAGTGGAACGGAAGTACCTATAACTAAACTAAATAAACTACAAAACATAACTTCACTAAGAAATAATTATTTTGTTGAATCTTTTATGTGTACAATGAACTAGTGGGTTATCATCGCTTTTTTGGACTACTGAAGTTAATATATATGTCTTAATGACAAAAAAATCAAAAATAATAAAAACACAAATAGATCTAGAAAATCATTCTATTTCTGATGTGGCATCAGAAAGTAAAAACCAATTAATCAGTTTATTTGATCAAGCTTCTGTCAAATTTTGAAATTTTATGAGGGCTATTTTGGAACAAGTGTTTAAATTTTGAAAGCTAATGTGAGATATCTGAACCAGCAACAAAACTTCAAATACATTAAAAATTGAAGTCATTTGACTATCGGATGATACAGGATCACAGGCATGTTTGCCATTGGTGGAATCAAATAGGGTCTCCGAGACTATCCGATCCCGAAATTGAGATTTTAACCCCAAGCCACAGTAGAAATACAACCAAGTTTTTTCTACAGCATATGCGCTGTTTTTTATTTCTCATTTTTCGAAGTTATTTGCTATCTAATTGACATTAAGTCCGTTTCTTGGACATACACTTCACTACTTTCAGGTATTAGTATTTTCCCCCCTCGAATATCTTTATTTAGTTCTTACTCGAAACCTATGTTACGACTTTTCAAAATTTCCTGCTAATTTCTCAGTGATCCCAATAACATCTGCAACCACTCTTAAGAAGCAATTAAATCATTATCTCGAAATCCACAAGGTAATTTCTTCCTTAGAGCTTCATCCACACTTTATATACACCAACACTATATCCAATGACTTTGCTCTTCAGCCACACTAAATCATATAGATGATAAGATTTAATAATTTCTACAACGAGACAAAATATTTCTCAGTAAGAAATTATATTAAAATTGAATCATTTTTGTATCTATAGATTTTTTTAAAGCGAGAATTAATGTTTTAATTCAAAATTCTCATTTTCCCTGCAGCTTTATGATAACAAAAATTGAACACGAAATTTCAGGCTGAACTTTATAGTTTCCTCGTTTATTTTTCATTTTATTTCTCGTATAGAACTTTCAACAAACATAAAAGAAAATTTTCTCAGTGTTCGTATCATACATTAAATATACAGTCTACATTTTCTAACATGCCTATGGCTAAGGAACTCTAAAAAAGTGTGAAAAGTTTTATGAAAGGTCTAAGAAACGGTTTTACGAAGTAAATAATTAAATTCAATGATGTCAAGTCTAAAAATGTTGGAACTTACGTGTCTAATCTAGATAAAATAACGCCATTAGTTTATTTGGTACTCTAGGATAAGGACACAGAAAAGCAAAGTAAAAGGAAAAGCGGAAAACATCATCAGTTCTAAAAGAATGGCTATTATTTGTAATATGAATTATATAAGTAATAGCTACTGTCGCAATATTTATTCTGTATTAATATCTATAACCATAATATCTATACCATTTCAATTTTTTTGAGAATCTGTCTTAACACATCTTAACAAAAGTAATGGAGAGTTTCATCAAAGACTTTTCGTTAGCTCAAATTATTTTAAATTAAATATGAAATCTTTCAAAAGTATCAAACAGTTATTTCTACTTTCACATATAATGCCACGCAATTGGATATTCCAATCAATTTCTGTAAAGTAACCTCTCAGGGTTCTCAACAAATTTCCAATATCAAGCATTTTTAATATCAGAACATACATATATGAGTAAAATGGCAGATTAGTGAATAAATCATATCGTTAGTTGAAAAGCTTTATGAAATTAGGTGCATAAAAAAATCTGTAATCTAGACAAATCTTTTTTTTTTTTTTTCATGTATGGCTTACTTGCAATTGAAAATAATTAATCATTGAGGAACATTTTGCCTAACGAGTTTTTTAATGTAAAAAGAATTCATACATATCTATTTTTAAAAAAATACTTATCTGTTGACTAACAAATTAAGTTTAATCTCAAGAAGGTCAATAAAACTTTATTTGATCAAGTTGCGTAAATGCAGAAAATAAATTATATAACCCATTTTTTGTCAGTAATTCATCCTGTATTTTGTAAACAATGTAGTATAAAACGTGAAAGCAATGTGAAGTAACCGTAATTTTTGACATGATTATGTTTTGTATCTCTCTCTGATCTTACAATAACAAATACTTTAGAAACAATTCAAATATTTAATTTTCTTGGAGACATGAATGCTGAATTAAGTTTCCACTTTTTTATATTATGAAACTTTCTACAATTAAACTCTTTTTAAAAAATCGATCAATTTAGAAAAGAAAATGATTTGAATGCTCCTTCCATCAACGTTCTTGTAATTCACATTTCTATACTTCAGATCAAGAGTCAGACAAACTCTGCACCAATGCGTTTACTGCTTTGTCAATTAGTTTTATAACAGTGACTTGCAAAGCACCTTATACACTAATCAAAATGTTGATGACAAACTGATGATTACTTTTCTTTGTAATCTTAAAATTTGGAACAAATACAGAAAATATTTCGGATATGTATGGTAATTTTGCCGTGAAATATGTCAAAACATATTCTGGGAAAGTTCCAAGCAGATTGTTACTATAACAAGGAGACATCATTTCTTGTCACACTTTCAAAAACTGTAACGGCAAGATGGTACATGGAAATAAACGATAATTCAACGAATTAAGAATTCTGTCACATTTCTGCATTCGCAAAATGGAAAACACGTCATGTATTTCGAAGTTTCTCTATATTATTCTGAAGACCTTGAGAAAGTATTAAGAACGTTGACATACAGATTTAAAAGTACGTTAATCCTTCGTTTCAATGTCGACAGGAAGTTATTTTGCGCTTTTCAAAATTCAGATTTCCGAGTGACAGCGGAGAAAATTTGTTGAGCTTTAATGAAGTGCCGAAAGAATAAAAAAAGTTTCGCAATTAACCATTTTATAAAAATACGTATTTTTCAGTGACGTTTTTATGTACTTTTAAATATCGTTTTTAAGAGCGTGTATTTGTTTGACATATTATCCTTGAACCCTGTTAACATGTATGAAGAAGAGTGTATGTTTAAGTAATTTACCCCATTTTTTATTTATCTTATCTTTTGTTGTTTTCTTGTTTTGTTTTTTTTAATATTTTCATTGCTTGTTGAAACTTGTTATTGTATTTTGTCACCCTATTCGAAACCACATATTTAACTAGAGTGTTTTTTTTGTATTTGCATTTGTTTAAATATTTGGATTCATTTTTTTGTTAAATTTGTTAGTTAATACTTTGTATGTAAGATTCGAACTGCTAATTATAAGTTCTTTCATTCCCACCCATGAATGATGCAGTTTATGAAAGGGGAAAAAATGTTGCGCAATGCTGGTTCAGCAACAATTTTTCTGTTGCTTTTTTCAGAATTCGTAAACTTTAAAAACAATCCCAACTATTTACACCTTATTCCAAATAATTTTTAAATATTTCTTCTCCCTTTATTCCTCTCATAGATATTTAAAAACTAAGGACTACCTCAGCCTCTCCAACTCATATCCATCCCAATTCATCAGGAACAATATACTGTCTAGAAACGGGGGTGTGAACGTGGCTTAGTAGAAGTAGTGATGGTTTTATGTCATACGTTAAAGAAAGCTTTTATGAAAGGATTCATTTAAGAAAACGTGAAGGAATGGCAAAAAAAAAATATTCAGATAAGTATTTCTCCAATCCATTACCGAAAAGATATTCTCTTATATTTTTCAAGAAAACAATTATTGTATTATAAGTGGTATGTTGCAAAATCTAAAATAATTAACCCGAAGTATGTAAAATCGACGCTAATCTTTTAAAAATTACATATCTGCGTTCGCTAGGAGTCCTTCAGCTGATTTATCTTACTCATTTTCGATAAAATAGCATGATTCAATGTATAATTGCAGCTCATTTGATAAAACGACTAACAAATTTAATCATTCAGACTTATTTTATAGGCATTTTTATAAAGTATATGAATAATAAAAATGACAGTTAATTGCAGTTCTAACATTTTTTTAAATTCTACATATTCCTTTTTCTCTTCCAAATGTGTATATATAAAATATTGTCTAAAATTTATTTATGTCTAGAATATATAGATATAAGAACCATTTTTCCCATTTAAACTCATTTTCATCGTATTTATATTCTTAAATTTTGCTATATATAAATATGCCGCATACAAAAATAGAACTGTATATTTTGACGAAATTAAGTCTCTATTTTTTGATTGAAATGAATATGCAATTCTCTCTCCTTCATGTATACAGCGCTCTAAGCAGCAACGACATTCTTTATTATTTCCTAGCGTATAGTTTGGAAAGAGCTTCAGAAATTTTATGAATTTTTTGGGTACAGCGAAAATTTTCTGTATTTGTATTTTCTGTTTATTTGAAAATGAATAAAAAGTCTGGAATGAAATATAAAATTAAATAATGTAAGAGGTTGCTAATAATTAAAATTATTATAATTAAAGATTAGGAAAAGTTTTTAGATGACTGATAAATTTAAAATCGGAAGAGATAAACTATATTACGATATTATTATAAAGTTTTAATGTTAATAAAAAAGTCAACATTATCAGAAACAGAAAGAATATATCTATGATAATAATACAACAAAAGTATTAACAATAGTTAAGTTTGCATAAACAATTAAATGTAGAAAAAATAAAAACATTATAATAATTCAAAATAATAATTATTAATCTTGTTGACAAATCGCTCCATTGGTTTAACAAGGTTCTAACTGACATTTTCACCGAAAATGAAATTATGAGTTTATTCTATTATACTAAGTTATACCTATACAACGAATTGTCTACTTGAATTCTAGTGGCAAAATACAAACTACTAGTGTGCCATGGTTCTATCACTGCGACAATATTTATGTTTTTCAGTTTGACAAAGTTCTGTCTACGTTTTCTCCGTGAGAAGGTCCTATCATTGTAGACGATATTTATAATTTTGGTTTGAGAAAGTTCTATCTGCTTATATTTTGACCACTGATCAGCTGTATCTCTAGCTGGCTATTATTCTTTTTTTGAGCACGAACGAAAATGTGCATTCATTATAAAAGTTTTATGTACTGTTTTACAATAGAATAAAGTTAAATTCATTACGACAGCAACATAGAAAATAAGTTGTGTGATCAAGAAAGTTTGCCTTATTTATTCAGCGGCACAGGCAATGAAATTGATTTCGTCAATTCCACATCAAGTGAGAGCAGTGATGACAGTCTCATTCAGAGTTTCAGGCAAGTCTCTTTATTGTGATATTTAATTATTTTGTAATACGGTATTTTTCAAGACTATAATATTTACCCATATTATATTGCATATACTACATTATAACGATCCGTTTTAGGCCTACTATTTCTAACCAAGCCCTTTATTATGAGATAAAACTTTTTTTTCTCTTTTTTGGTAACTGGAGAAAGAAGAAAAAGTATTTAATGCTTAAAGAACTGCCGTCACCCAAACCAAGTAAGCCGAATCAAACTAATATAAGTTATTATGAAATTTCAGCCGGAATCGAAGACAAAGAACATATTTATGTTCCAAACACATAGATTAATGAGTAAGTTTAGTTTTGTGATAGCTATATTCATGTACAATATTGTATTGTTGCAAATGTTTGATGTGCCACCTGGAATAGCTAAGGCCTAACTAATAGCTTTTAAGAGAAAAAATGAATAAAAGAGAAACAAAATAAAAAAATAAACTTTCATAAGGTGATGTTTCTCCCGCCAATATATTTTTAATTTATAATTTAAGATGATTTTTATTTGTTAAATATTTGACCAGAATATGGTGTTATTTTTTTTTATTATTCTTGTCAATTCAAAAGGAGAACATTTTTGACGTAACAGTAAGAACCCCTTTGGGCTATATAATACGTGGCCTACTGTAAAATATCTGTTTCTAACTTAATATTAATGATGGGTTTTTTTTATTATTTTTAGAACGCAAGAACGTGACCAAATCCCAAAGAAAGCTAGGAAAATTGTGGCTAATCCTATGAAATGGAAGTGTAATGCAAGGAAAATAGCTCACAAAACAGGCAAACCTTACATAAGCAAATGGGGGGATGTGACAGAAAGAAGAATGAAAACATTGAAAATCTGTAATTTGCAATGTAAATATAAGTGTGATGAAAAACTTCAGACACAGAGCGCTCAGATATTCATGATTCATTTTATTCCTTAGGCACGGCTACAGAAAAAATGCATTTTCTTATTAACACAACGTGTCGATTGTTAACGGTAAAAACCAAAGAGAATGAGAGAGAAACAACGAGTCGAAGAGGAAGAAAATGATTGAGTGAAAGATGAAGAGGAAGTAGATAATGAGAAGAATAAAAGAAAAATTAAGTCATCAACAAGGAAGTTTTCCTTTAAGTGCATTTTTTTCTGAAGGGAGAGAAAATACAGGTATGCAAGTCTTTCTGCTTATGAGCATTATCTATATCGCGAAATCCAGTGTACACTGCACATTCAACTAAAAATGTAGAACCCAACTCAACAACTCAGGACCAAACAAGAAAAAACGGAAATAGTAGGAGCGAACCCAAAGGAGACCGAATTTCAGTAAGAAAAAATATATAATCGTTCTCCGTAATAGAGTTTCAATACTGAAGGGCACATACCAAAAGAGAATATCTGGGTTCTTACCTCAGTATTGGGAAAATGTATGAATTGGACCTTCAACAGTGTTGCACTGAAAAATAAATTCATTTAGAAATTCAATGTACTACAGAATTTTTGTCACGCAGTTTAATTTTTTTTAATTTTGTATTTCACTCCCTAAAAAGCTACAGATGTGACGTTTGGGAGAAATTCAAAATGGCGAAACAAACTCAAACACTGAAGGATGACATTAAATATGAGTATGATGTGCATCAAATGTCAAAAATGACAGGCGAAAAGTTAGGCATGAGTAAAAGAAAAACAAAGATTGGCCTGTATTGCCATTTGACTTGCAAAGTATGATACCGATTGCACATGCTAATATTAGTTCTTTATTTTACCTGAGAAAATTAAACGCATACAATTTGACAGCGTACTACACACTTTCTAAACAAGTACATTGTGCCTTGTGGAATGAAAATTTTTCTGGCCGAGCTGGTAATGATATTGCTAGTGCTTTTCATAAAATACTGATCGTACTAGCTGAGGAAAATGACATAACTGAGTTGATAACATTGTTGGATTCGTGTGTTTCCCAAAATCGAAAGTCAATCATATCAAACTCAGTTCTATATTTTCTGAAAGATAATCCTCAAGTAAAATGAGTTACTATGAAGTACTCATTACCAGGAAATTCATGCGTCCAAGAAGTTGACAGCGTTCACTGTAAAATTGAAAAAGCCTTTAACAAAACTGAATTCCAACTGACTCTCCAATTGGATTAATTAGAATTTTAAAACAAGTCAATTCAAGAAACCCATATCGTGTCATTCAAAAGCGGTCTGATGATTCCAAAGATTTTCAAGGAGCAGCAAAACTTCTAAATTATAAGATTGTGCCATTCACTAGTGTGGCAGTTTTGAAATATACCAGAAACTTACATTCGGTGAATTTCAAAACATCGTATGACAAATTTGAAAGAGAAAATTCCACAAAAATCAAGTTTTCTGAGACATCTAAGAGGGACTCGAAAAACATATTAACCCTATGAGTCCTATGCCGCCTCAAACCGCCTCATTCGACACAGGCGGAGCTCAAGCAGTTTCGGGCGCCTGGGTGAATTTTATGGGAGGAAATTAGTTTCTTTCTTTGTTGACAATTGATAGCGCAACTAGGGTGCCATCCTTCTGGAATTTCCGTAGAGAATAGGAGGATTTCATTATTATTCCATGAATAAAAATTACTCCAGTTTTTGAGGCAGTTGAATTCTCACTCTAGCCGGATTCAAAGAGTTAAACAGAAAAAGACCACAAAAAAATGTAGTTTGAGTGTGTTTCAAGTAACACCTATAGGATCAAAAGGCCGCAAAAAATTAAGTGATCAAAAAAAGAAAGATTTAAAGACTGCATTTCCCTTCATGTCTATACAGGATAGGGAATATTATAATTCTATATTACATTTTCAATAAACCTACTAATGGTGCCATTCCATTTATGATGTAAGGTCATAGCACAGTGATACTGCACTCCGATCAGATATCACAAGACACAGCAATACAGTACACTAATTTTAATTACGTTTCTTGATTAATGATTTTTTACAAGGAAATTTACATAGATGAAAATCATTCAAATAATCTGCCTAACTCCGGATGAGATCGCAAGAGTCAAATGTCAAATGTTCATAACTGGATTCAATCGCAGTTATCAGTGTGAGTCTACTCGTAAGTAATCGATTAGCAATTGATTTAGAAAAACTGATAAAGTTCAGTCAAATTTTCAACTCAGGGCGAGTTCAAAGTCCGATGGCCGGAAAGAGAAATTGAAGTTTTCTAGCGCAAATAGTTGAAGTAACTACCAAAGAGTTATGTTAATTACCAAGGTAGGTAATTGGCAGTGAGGTATGCAACGCTCATTATTTCTAGAGTAATTCCCAAGGAATTCTCGGATGCGTTTCAGCTCTCCAAAGAGCTATCTAGCCAAGGATTGGCTTCCAATTTCCACGGGGTCTCAAGGCGCCCGTACAAGTGCAGAATCTCGAGCTGAGATCTGACTTCCGATCTTCACCGATCTCGAGAATCGAGTCACGAAATCGAATCAATCTCCGCATCCAATCGAGTCTCCCTTCTTTCACCAAACTCCAAACTTATAAACCCCTTCGTCTAACCCCTATGAGGCGTGGCCAAAAGGTTACGTCTTAGTGATTTGCCGAGTGGTTGACCGCGGTCACCAACTGCAAACCTCAGCTTTCTTTCTCCTCTCATCATTCGCAGATGGCTGAACTTCAAAGGTTACTTTGTCGGCAAGTCAACATGTCGCCATGCTTGGGAGGTCAGCCGCGTGTGGCTCGTGTGCCTTCAGGTTACGTAAGCTAGGATGTAGGGCAACTTACATAAAAATTCCAATTAAATATCTTTAAGATTCAAAAAGGTATCGGCATTTTGGTCAGCTCTGTTTTATTTTAAATTCCATCTGCTGCCTCTAGATGGCGTTTGCACATCCATGTTCCTATGTGATTTTGGCTACTTATCGTATGCCTGACCTACCCTTTCATTTTTGCTCGATATTTTGAAACACCCTGTAGAACGTTTTAACGGTAGACGAGGAAGAGTTCAAAATTATCCTTTTGGAAAGTATTCATTTTTGACGTGAAAACGTCTTTCCTCTCGTAGTCCGTTGAACTTTCTTGCGTGACAAATTACCGTCAGATTTGAATCGCTAATAACTACGAGACCAAAAGAATGATCGACCCCCACAACAGATAAGTCATATATATAAGAGTTTGTCGCATAGTATTTGTTTTGTCTGTGACGTCATCGCACAAGTGTAGGCACATGCGCGTGATAGTTATAAATTAGCTTTATGTAAGGTTATAAATAAGTGTAGCGTGGAAACGTGTTTAGCTAGGATGTTGATTCTGGTGTCATTTTAAAGAGCGCGAGGAGTATTACTAGGACCCAAAGTGAGAAAATAAAAATATTTATCAGAATCTATATATATAATTCTCTTACGTGGCGACGAAAAAGTGTCGAATTTCTTAATCGCCGTTTGGCAACTGCTCGCAGGTTTGATTTGTTTACATCCGCGGAAAGTCCAAAGTCGCTTCGTATGATCACGTTTATTGAAAACTATTTTTAGTAGTTGGAAATTTGTAAAAATAATGAATTTAAGTCGTGCTGTTGGATATATTATCCAAAATGAACAAAGGCGTACTGAACGGAGCCAGGAAACAGTTCAGGAATCTACTGTAAGGCGAAGTATTTGAAACGAAGCCGATAATCGCCGTCGCCCAAAACGTGTGTGTATTCGAAACGATGTTGAGGAGCATAATTCTGGAACTATGTCCGAACAGTGCGGTTTTTGTGGGGCTATTTATTGGAAGGAAGAGAAAAATACTGCCCATAAGTATACAAAATGTTGCCATGATGGAAAGGTTCAGCTACCGGCATTTCCTGATGTACCGGAACTATTGAAAACATTGCTAACTGAAAATTCACCTGATGCTAAAAATTATCGACAGCGAATTCGGGAATACAATTCTGCCTTTGCATTCGCTTCGATGGGAGCACAAATTAAACCACCACGTGGAACTGGGCCATACTGTTACCGTTTACATGGTCAAGTGTACCACAGAGTTTCCCCCTGTATGCAAGTGACCAACATAAAGAAAGTTACGGACAGCTTTATATATTTGACTCCAGTGAGGCAACAGAGAAACGCTTCAGTAACAAACAAAATTGCTTGCAACATATATTTGAAAAACTTCCTTTTATGTTAAGGGAAATCAATCCCTTTGCTCAGTCTTATCTTCAAATGCACCGATTGGTACAAGAGCACCCAACTACATCAGTGAAAATGGTATTTTTGGAAGATAAAAATTTGGATATGCGGCGCTATAATGCTCCTACTTTATGCACTGAAGTAGCAGCTATATTTGTAGGTGATAATGGAGAGCTCCCGCCAACCGAGACATTTGTGTGTACCCAGTTGGGGATACATACCAAAGCATTTCACCTTTAAATCAATGCTGTGATCCAATGACCTATCCTTTGCTATTTCCAAGGGGCGAGTGTAGTTGGAACACTGGAATGGAACATGTAGAAGAAAGGAGAACAGCAAAACGCACCCGTGTTACTCAACTACAATATTATGCATACAGAACAGAACGCCGTCCCTTACCCCCGTACCCGTGACCAGACCGGTCACTGAACGGTTTGATGGGCAAGACACGGGAATTTAATTTAAGACAAAAAGAAGGAAATATATACACTATGTACAGCACAGGCATTTTCACTTTTACACTATTAGTTCGTAATAGACTTCTTATCTTTGGATATTGAAATACCTTTCTTTTATTTGAAGGTGGAATGCCCGGTGAATGAGTTACATAGTTCAGCTCGCTGGGATGTTGAAGGCTAGGGAGGCCGGAAAAGATCTCTGTTTTCGCTAATGAATTTGATGATCCCACGAATTTTCTGCCTGGAGACGAGGTTATTAGCGACCCTTTTCAGCCATTCTTGTTCGAAGTTTGGCGCTGTCTTCCTCATATGCCAAGACACTGTATAGATAAACTCCGAAGCATAGTGAAGTGCCGTGCCAATTCCACCACAACTGCAATAATCGCTGTCAGACAGGTGAACTCTTTTGAGGTAGGCAGGGAAAGGTCCATGTTGAGAGAAGAAGATAACATCCTCTCTAATCCAGTTAGTGGGACGGAGACTAACTGAGGGCATGATGTTATAGATTTTTCTGCCTGTATCGCCATTCTTCCATGAGGTTTGCCACTCCTCAAGCATCCTCTTCCGAAGGAGGCCTTTTATGTGCGGTTTAGGAAGCTTAGTATGTGAATAGGGTTGCCCATGTTGTGTTGCGTCTTTTGCCAGTTGGTCTGCTCTCTCATTGCCTATATTGCCTGCATGCGCTTTAACCCAAGAGACTTTTATTCTTGGATTTGAAAGGAGGATTTTGAAAATTTTTCTTGCTGTTTCGTTTGTGCTCTTTGAATTGGAGGATGCCATAATACTTGCTCTATTGTCTACGTGTATTTTAGAGGTATTGTGGTTTGGCAGATGAGATGCGTATATTACTGCTTCGTGAAGTGCAGTTAGTTCAGCTTGAAATACGGTGTTGCTGTCGTTGAGTTTAGCAGACCACTGGTAGGCCCAGATGTCATTGGTCAAGAAGCAGAAGGCAGATCCAACTCCGTGTTCGGTTTTCGAGCCATTTGTGAAAATATTTATAATGTCTTTTCGGGATATATATGCTTCTCCGTCTTCAAAAGAGATTTGGTTCGGTTTGAGATGTTCTGAAGGATGAGTGGACCAGCTTGTTGCCTTCATCTCCAGGTCATGCGGTTGGGTATCTGTAATGAAAGGGGGAAGAGGGATTCTTAGGTTATAAATTGAAGTAAACCTGGCCTCGAACTGTAATTGCATGTGTAGGGGAGGGATGCCGAGTATAGTTTGTAACGCTGCCGTTGGGGTGGTACGATAAGCTCCCGATATATGGAGTAGGAATGGCCTTTGAATCGAAGAAAGTTTCCTCTTCATTTTGAACGTTGGATTTAGACACCAAGCTGAAGATCCGTGGGCCAGCATTCTCTCAATAACCGTTTTATAGAGAGTCCATCTGTGTATCTGAGAGATTCTCCAATTGCCACCTGCGATTCTTTTGAGGTTTTGCTTCATTTTGATGGCTCTCTCTCCTTGCTTATTAATGTGCTCCAGCCAGTTGAGTCGATCATCAACGTGTATCCCTAGGTATTATAAAGATTTAACTCTATTTATTTTATACCCGTTCCATGTGATCTTGGGACTTCTTACCATTTTGCTGAATAAGATATAATTTGTTTTTTCTGTTGAAATGGCAAGTTCATTTTCTGAGCACCAGGAGCTGAATTGGGTTATTGCACTTTGCGTGTCTTCTACAAGGCTTTTATTTGTATCCGCTTTAATGACCAGCACAAAATCATCTGCGAAGGCTTGTATATGAACGTTATCTGGCCAGACTCGATTGAGTATTTCGTTGGCTACGAGGTTCCACATGGCTGGGCCACTGCACGAACCTTGAGGGCAGCCTTGCTTTTGTTCCTTTGTGGCCCTACCTTGCGGGGTCAGTAGTGTCACTTTTCTATTTTGAAGAAGGCTGTGAAAGAATCTATTTATGTTACTTGGGCAAGCGCTGGCGTCCAAAGTCTTCAGTATGGCTCGATGTTGCAAGTTGTCAAAGGCTCCCTTGATGTCAATAGAGAGCACTAAGACATGCTTGCCATTTCTTCTTGCTGTTTTAATATTTCTTAGTAGCTCGTTGATGGCTGTATCCACAGACTTGCCTTCTCTGAAGTCATGCTTATTATGCATACAGACTTTTCCAGCAAAATGGTTTCAGCATTTTGCACAATAGTGGTAAGCTTTTTTTTCAGCAATATATTGTTGATGCATATGTTAAAACCGAAGGCTCACGTTTACATTTTTTGCGACAAAATCAAAAAGATTTGCGAATTGAACTTTATCGGGGGCTTTTAGATGCTTTAGAGTGTCGAGCACATAATGAAAATATAGACACTGGAAAACTTATAATACTGCCATCTTCTTTCCAAGGGAGCCCACGTAATATGCAACAGAATTACCAAGATGCAATGGCTATGGTACGCAAGTTTGGTAAGCCAGATCTCTTTCTGACGTTTACTTGCAACCCATCTTGGTCTGAAATTTTAAATAGCATGGAGGAAGTACAACGTCCTGAAGACTGACCTGATATTATTGTACGTGTATTTAATATGAAATTAAAAAAACTTTTAGAAGATATTTGCAAGCATGGAATATTTGGAACTGTTTTGGCCTATATTTATGTTATTGAGTTCCAAAAGTGAGGTTTGCCTCATGCCCACATTCTTCTAACATTAGATTCAGAAAGCAAAATTCGCACTAAAGATGACATTGACAAGTTTGTGAGTGCAGAACTTCCAGATCCTTGCACTGATCTTAGACTCTTCCAAATTGTGACAAAATGCATGGTACATGGCCCATGTGGAACTATAAATATAAATTCTCCATGCATGAGAGATGGACAGTGCTGCAAAAGTTTTCCGAAACAATTCAAGGATGATACAGAGGAAAATGTTAATGGATACCCTATTTATCGCAGAAGAGCCACTGAACCTGTCCAGGTAGGGAAATATTCCGTCGCTAACAGATGGGTTGTCCCATATAATCCTTGGTTGCTTAAAAAATTTAATGCACATATTAATGTTGAAGTTTGTGCCTCAGTTAAAGTGTCAAATACTTAGATAAATATGTATACAAAGGACATGATGCAGCCTCGGTCAAAATACAAAAAGAAGGTGCTCTGGATCATGATGAAATTTTAAGTTTTGTTGAAGGTAGGTATGTTAGTGCACCTGAAGACATGTGGCGTTTAAATGAATTTAATTTGTCGCATAAATCCCACACTGTAGTGCGCTTAGCTGTGCATTTACTACAGCAACAGCCGCTTGTGAACCAAGACGGTCAAGAAGCCCAAGCAATTGAACGAGCTTCTTTAAGAAAAACAACACTAACATCATGGTTTGAACTAACAAAAATGATCCTTCAGATCACAACATTTCTTACTCAGATATTCCACAATATTATGTGTTTAATAAGAGTATCACAAATTGGAAGAAGTGACAACGTGGTGGACAAAATGTTATTGGGAGACTGCCAGTAGTTAGTATACTGGATACTGAGAGGTACTATTTGCGGATGCTACTACTGCGCAAGTCTGGGGCCATTAGTTTTGATGATATTTTGACCGTAAATGGATTAAGATGCATTACATTTTTAATTTGTTACAATGTCGTATATTATTTTATATATGAATGTATTGAATATGTATATACCTCCTTTCGTGCAATTTATGTTTTTGTAGAGCACGATCTTTTGAATCTGTTTTTGTGATTGATTGTCAAGTGTATTTTTTGCATTACATTTTTAATTTGTTTCAATGTTGTATATTATTTTATATCTGAGTGGATTGAATATACCTGCTTTGATACATTTTTTTTGTAGAGCACAGTCTTCAATGTTGTATATTATTTTGTGTATGAATGTATTGAATATGTATATACCTGCTTTCGTGCAATTTATGTTTTCGTAGAGCACGATCTTTTGAATCTGTTTCTGTGATTGATTGTCAAGGGTATTTTTTGCATTACATTTTAAATTTGTTTCAATGTTGTATATTATTTTATATCTGAGTGGATTGAATATACCTGCTTTGATACAATTTTTTTTGTAGAGCACAATCTTCAATGTTGTATATTATTTTATATATGAATGTATTGAATATGTATATATCTGCTTTCGTACAATTTATGTTTTCGTAGAGCACGATCTTTTGAATCTGTTTCTGTGGTAGCTCCAAAATGTGAAATATTTAATTATGTTTATGGGGAGGTTCCTGATGCTTTCACTATATAAAAAACGGCCCTTTTCAGGGCCAAAAAATTTTATTCCTTCCTTATTAAGGTGAAAGCATTAAAAGGAAATCAGCTTTACTTTGTAAGTTTTATTTGAAGAAAAATATCTTTTTTGAGGCTAAAAAAATTTTATTCTGTGCTGATTTAAGTTAAAGCATCAGAAGCAAAATAAAGCTGATTCATATATATATATATGAAGATTTTAGAATAACTTCTAGGACACACAGTGTCTTCATTATAGCGAGCGAAGCGAGCAGGGTTTCCATAGCAAACCTGGGAGGATTGCAACGCAATCCTTCTGGGGGTTGGCGAGCTTTAGCGAGCAGGGGGCAGAGCCCCCTAGTATAAGTAAAATCGGTATTAAATTGAAAATTTCAAACTCCGCATGTTTTCTGATTATAACATGTAGAGTTTTCTTTCGAATTGAACGAAACTTACAGAATACTTAACAATACGTTAAAGAAACATCGCATTAAAATTTGAATTCAAAATTTGAATGTTACGGGAAATATGAGCATTTGTAGTAAATAATGTTTTACTGCGCATACGCGAAATGTAGTTCTACAAACTGTCAACAGATGGCGCCATTAGAAGCTACTCCAAATAAAACATAAGAATGGTGCAGTTTCGGTCCGCGCTATAGATGTTTCGTGAAAACGTCGGAATAAAATCATAAAACAAGTGTTTGGTATTAATATGTAATTTAATTATCAATCTCTTTAATTCATTATTTACACAGAGTAGTATAATGGTTACAGAATAGATAAATCACAAGTTGTCGCAAGTGTCTGTGGTAGCTTGTTATTTATGTATTCTGTAACCATTATACTACTCTGTATAAATATTGTATTAAGGAGATTGATAATTAAATTGCATATTAATATGAAACACTTGTTTTATGATTTTATCCCGACATTTTCACGAAGAATCTAAGCCGCGGACCCACACTGTGCCTTTCTTAGATTTTTATTTCAGTTCAGTTCTGGTTTTGAAGCAGAGGATTCATCTCTGTTTGTGCATCACAATTCAATAGCTAAAGATAAATGCCCCTCTTTTTGTTAAACGTGTTTTGCTACATCACCCTGCAAGTTCTTAATAGGATCCCGATATTTTTAATATTATTAGTCTGGATGTCTTCAATTTTATTAGCTTGGAACTAGAATTCTTCACGACGCCTGGTGTGTATAAATAATCCATTTCGTTCTTGTTATTTCCTTTTTCTCCTTCCAGAAAAGTTTCGACAAACAAAAGATGGCCAGAAGTAGTGCTTATGTATGTCTTTTAATTCAAGTTTTCAGAATATGTGCAAGAAACCCCACACCATCAAAAGAAAAGCAGTCTCACGCCATAACAGATTCACTAGCACATTCGCGTTATTGGTACATTCTTTCTCTCGACCCAAATAATGTCAATAATGCATCCAGACATCAGGACTATGCGAGTTCCATTTCTTCTCATCAAATACTGTGACCTACAATAATTGGTCGTCCCAAGCTATCACTTGATTTTCGAATTTTAAGATATTCTTTGGTGACTTATCAGCAAAAAGGATTTACGTAACTCTTCTTCGTACTGAAAATTTCTAGATAGAGTTATAGTATTATAGATGTTTTCTTGCAAACATTTAAACCAGTTGTAAGTATATTTTTCTAACTCAGCTGTTTTCAGATTCAAAACACTTCTTTCTGTGAGTTACAAGGCTTTAGGTTTTACTCCATATCCATTTTTATTTTTTTAATTGATAACTCTTTGCTATTTTCCCATTTCTTTTCTATTAAGCCAGTTATTCATTCCTTTAATGGGTCAGAACGTGCAACCTCTCCTTTTTCAAGTACAGCAGTTTTATTTTTTCGCCATTATTATAGATGTAGCATATAACTGAATAGAAAACTTTAAAACAATTTACATCTTTCAATGACTTTGAAACCCATGTAGAAAAAAAGTATTTTTTTTTGTTCTAGAAGTCTGTTTTATTTTTATATTAAAATGCTTACAGATACATTTTGGTGACTTTCTTCATAAGCATTTAATCTTAGTGATTATCTTAAAATACAATTTCTATCAACTATTTTGAGATATATAAATGACCATAGGATATTTTGATCACCTAAAGGTTTTATATGCGCCGTGATATGCAGAAATTTAGAACAGTATGCAACGGCTAATAATAATCCTTACGTCTTATAATGAAAAGTCTTTTGAATATCAAAAATATTCACTGTGTGATTAAAAGGTTTTTTTCTAGAAACAAATGTACATAAAAAAATGAGAAAAATTCTAACATTTAAAATTAAAAATATGAAGTATGCATCTAAATATAACTCAATTAATTTCAAGAAAAGTCTTACACAACATTTCATAGTCGACGAGGAGTTGAAACAAATTTTCTCTGTCGTCAAAAGATATTGGAAACATATATCCATGTTTTCGCACCATAAAGTGTTTTGAAAGCACTCTTTGAGGTAGGCATCTTTGAAAACCGAGGAACCTTTTCTTTAAGATAGCTTAAAGACCTGACGCTTCCCTTTTTGATGATTTTAAATTCATCCTAACAGGAATTTTTATATCATATGCTTATTTTTACTACATGAATTGAAATAAATATTTTAAATGATTGCATTAAGGATTGCAAACGCACATGGATTGAAAGAATAAAGGGTCGAAAGTTTAAATTTTCCCTATTTTATTTTAAGATTATTTTTTATTTAAAGTAGATTATATTAAATTACATTAAATGCATTATAAGATGAACTAACTATTTCTGTTGCCATTCAAATTTGACTTGTCATCAATATTTATTACAACTGGTCTTCGATTTTTTCACACCCACCCACTAAATTTGCGTTTTCTAGGGAATTCCATAGATTCCAAAATACATCCGACAAATTGTTGTCGAGCTTACAGTTCGTCCTCTTCCAAACTAACACTGGCATATTTCTATAAGATCACTTTCCTAGGGAATTTAAAATTTGAATTACAAAAAACTAATGGTATTTCTGGAATGAATACCTTTCGGGATCCATATTATAAAGATTTTAATTTAATACTAGGGACCTTGTACAAAAGAACAAAATATTTCTTTTATCTTTAACAAGCTGAAGTCATGTTAGAACCATGGTACAAAATTACAAGTCCTTCCAGAAATAACCATTTAGATGTGCCATGGGATGCAATATAACTATCCGTACCTGATCATTTTAAGCTTGGATAGGTAATTTCTTAATTTCGAAAATGCTTTATCCAGTCTGCTGTCGAGGAAACTTCATGGTTCTCTTTTAAATGACTCTTGCATTGTTCAATAAGTTCGTCATTCTGTCTAATGTAATTAAAATCATTTGAATCTTTACTATTGTAATCTAACGATGATCATTAACTTCGATTCAATTCGAAAAGCAGACATGAATGGACATGGAATATTTGTTCCTTGACCAATTCATTAATCAGCTTAAGAATTTTGCTTTTTTTCAGAAGTTTAATAATTTATCAGATTTCCAGAAGACATCGGACAAATGGCTATCGGACCAACGTCCTGTTCCTTTTTAATTCTATCTACCATCAACAGCTTTCACTATTTTCTCTATTGCATTTAATATCGCACAAATTTGATTGAACATAATCCAATGGAAATAGTTGCGAATGTTTCCTTCCTTTGGATAATTTATTAATGAGTTCGAAATAGCAGGCAAAGCTAACGTAATATGAACGTGCAAAAATATTCCCGGCAATAAATTAGCAATAAAAGCAAAGGGAAATCTTTGGCAATATCTAAATTAGAAAGGAACAAATAAAGATGCTTTATAATGACCAATAATGGACAATGAATATTAACAGAAGGAATATCGTCTAGACAATGGAATGGCTTTATTTATTTTTGTCGTTCAGTTTTACAAGAGAGTAAGCATAGGTATATTTTCTTTTCATTTCACATTTTTATAGCACAAAATAAAAAAATATTTCTGAAAAGTGTAGGAATTCCTATGAAATGGCTAATATATCTGAAATAAAACTACGATGAACAAAATACATTAAAAATTATCATCTCCATGAATAATGAATAGAAATAGATATTTTTAACTCAAAACTATCGTTCATAACCTAGACCAGAAAAGAATAGGTAATATCAAAGCAGATAAAAGATTCCCATTTTTTTAATTAAAAGATATTTAAACCGACCAGTTGACTTTTACATAATTGCTATTCTCCGTGAAGAAATTACTCTTTTCACGCGCAATAAGTTAGTGGGAAAAAGTAATCACCCTTTTTCTCCATCACTATTCAAGAAAGAAAAATAAATTCGCCAGAAATTTCTTCATCTGAAAATGGACTTTTACTTTGTTTTCAATGACACTTATAAATAAAAAAACTGTCATTCACATAAATAAAAGGTATTTTAATTTTGAAATGCTGACTTCTATTAAAAGGTTTCAAAACAATAAGTGACAAAATGTAAGCCAGAATTTTTAGAACTTCATTCATTTCTAAGCCGGTTTTCCATAGAATTTTGGCTTTTATTTAGTATTTGCAATATTTCTTTCTAATCTTCATCCCTTTTCTAAAAGGTTTGTATGAATTAGAGACATTTTTTGTCATCATTACTTTCCGATGAATATTGACATTCTTTTATTATTAAAATCAATGACGCTTTATTATAGAAACACCCTATTACAACACAATTAAGAGTAATTAATGTTTTGTTGCAGAGTATATAAATCTGAGCATAGGGCAGCTAGGATTAATATGTCCCAAGGAAGAACAATTATAACATTTGACTTGCTTTTTCCGGTCAAAACTATCTTCAGTTTTTAGGTTTTATATTTTTCGAAATTTCCTTGTTTGGGTTATTTTGTCGCATCTCTAACGTGTACGGAATTCTTTTCTTTGCAACTGGAATACTTCTCTCTATGATCATGAAAAGCGGTCTTCTTTTTCATCATATTCAGTGCAATTGCATATTGATCGAATTTTTCCGAAAGCAGTTCGGCGGATTTAAATTTCGTCTATAAAATGTCCCTTAACTTCTGTGGGAACTCGATGTTTCATTTGATCCATGATAATTAAATCACATAGTTGTTCAGAAGTTTCCACTTCTAATTCTTTAATCCATTCTTGGAGGTATGTTGTTAGTTCATACACTAAATCTTTCCAGTTTCGTCAGCATTAATCGAGTGTTTAGTGAACATCTGCCTAAATATTTCGGCTAACAATTTATACCGTTTTAGCAAAAATTGTTTTATTTGATCGTAATCCTCAGTCACTTCTTCAGGCTCTCTAGCAATTAGCTGAGACATGTCGTAAGAAAGTAAACCAATGAGATTTGAAATCCACATTTCCACAGGAACCTTTGCTCTCTTCATCTGTCGTTCGAATGGAGTCAAATATAAAGTAATATCCCCTACTTTCGGATCAAATTTTTGTATCAGATGATGCATATCTAGCGAAGTCTTCACTCTTTCTCCTGTAGTGGACTCGACTTTCTTCGCTTCTGTCTCTAATTCCATCCTCTTTAAGATAAACTTATTTTCTCTCTTTTTCTCCTTTTATTTATCCACAAGCTCTCTCTTTCTGGTTTCTTCAGCAGCAAGTTATCTGTCCTTTTGTCTCTTTTGCCTCTCCTTTTCTCTCTCTCTTGTCTCTCCTTTTCTCTCTATTTTTGTTCTTTCTCCTTTTGGATCCTGGTTGAATTCAATGCATTTAAAATATCTTTAAAGGTCTCTTGTTCGTAGTCAGCTGATGACTGAATCAACTTTAACAACTCAAGATTGCCTGCAGTTGGGCTTATATCTAGACCGACCTCTGCGGCAAGAGTCTGAAGAGGAACCTTCCGTGCTTTACCGAGAAAAGCCATTTTTCGGTAATTTATTTTTTTAAAGACAAACAAGATATGACAAGTCAAATAGTCAAAATAATCAAAAAAAGCAACATAATTAGTTACATAAATAACACTTCAATGAAAGTCTATACTAAAAAGTACTACTGCACTATGTGCTTCAGAATTGATAGACAGAAGGTTTAGGTATTTTGTTTCTGCTTTCCTTTAAAAATTATTTATTGTTTGTGTTCTGATCACGGAGAACTTGTGAGAGCATAAGATTTCGAAACAAGTTCTAATCTCTTTTGGTATGTAGCTTTGTAACACTTTGTCCTAAATGCAACTCATTAATTCCAGATTTTGTTGTTTATGTTGCATGTCTGTAAAAAGGGATGGAAAGTTTCTTTTTAAACGCTGAATGAAAGACATCCAAAGCCTTTCCAGCGTATTTCTGACAAATTTTTCAACAAAAAGATATGGCCAATCTGATTAAATACGCTTTCATTTGCATCTTTAACCAATTTTTTTTAGATATTATTTGAGGTTTCAATTATAAATACGTTTTCTTGTAATGTACATTTGAACTTGAGACCTTGATGATAAACGTGATATCATAAGAGTATGCGCAAGTGAACACTGTGAATGATAACGTTAGGTTATCAAATGCCTGGCAAAATCAGCTCGAAATTTTAAAATTGTCACTTTTCAGGTATGTGGAAATTAATTTGGAATTTCTGTTATTTAATTGAAACTAGTGAAATTTTTTTCTGTTTTTTGAGTGGCGTATTTCTTGAGAGCTAGATGCATTTATATTAGACAAGCCGCCTTCGGTGACCAGTTGTTCGCTTGAAATATAATTTCAATTGAATATCTGATGTATGATTTTCATGGTTCCCTTAACAAAGTAATTTTAAATTTCAAATTTTGATAGATATTTAACCATGTTCTTTCAATAGCCTTGCACCTATTCTGTTCGTTATCTGCATGAACATCCCTAATGTAGTCGAGTAACTGTTTGTGTCTTATAGCATAAAATTGCCCGTCGTTGGCATCAACGTCACTCTCTTATTCCTTTAAAATGTCGCGGCACATCTTACGTCCAGCAGCTTTTTAGCTGTATGAAATTATACTGATTAAAATATATCATTAAACATTAAAATATTACCTTAGCTTTCAGCAATGAAAAAGAAACATGCAAATAAATATTTATTTAAACAATGAAAACGGTTTGAATTGCATTGCAACAATGAAAAGCATTGTTGTAAATTATGCCAAAAGATCTTTTTAAAAGGTTATTAAAATTAGAGAAAATATTTAAGACAATTTAATTGATATCATTGTAAAGGTATTTGTTTGCTCTTTCAGATGGTGTAAAAATATTTTTTGTGCTGTAATACTTTCGGAAGTTATTAAGGAAAAATAAAAAAAATTTGCTTATTTTTTAATTAATTAAAAGTCCAGAGATCTGCCCAGTAGAGCGCCAGCACACACACGGGCACACAAACACACACATATTCTCTTTTATTATTAGTAGAGATAATTTGCCAAATTATTCTGCTCTTATAAATAAAAGAGTTATAGTGTTTATTCTAGTAATGTGCGATGGAAGAAAAGGAGGAGGATTTCTTGTAAATGGTGACTTTCATTTGTATGTGAAAATAAATGACTTTATTTGCATTTTTCCACAATGTGAATTTCGTATATATATGTGTGTGTGTGTGTGTGTGCTTAATATTAACCCATTAATAAGGTAGTTAGAGGAAAGGAAAGGAACACACACCAACCTGGCCTACCCTAAAGGGTGAAAGGTCCTTAGCGGGACGTTAGGGAATAAAAATAATTAAAAAGAAAAAATATATACTCCCGGCAGCACGAAATGGGTCAGTCCCCCAGTCTCCAAGAAGAAGGAGCGCTGGGTGGGTTTTAGAAAACAAAAATATTTACCCTTATTATATAATATCTTACAATACAATACACTAAACAATTGCACATACTACACCCAGAAACAGTTGTGGATTTTAAATGCACCTCAGAATAATCCTGAGCAATTACATTATTACAAAACACCAATTTACAATGCGCATCTAGCCTAAATATAGAATTGTGTAGCTGGAAAAAAATATAAAATACAATTTCCGGGGGTATTTATACAAGAACATTAAAATTCTCACACAAAGACTGAAAGAAACCAACCAATTTAACCCACACAAACAAACACCTCAAATGGGTAGTTTCTTTACAATATTTATTTTTAATTTCTTATTTATATTTTTCTTCCTTTCTTTTTCCTTCTCTGTTTAATTATTCTCTCAATTTACTTTAAAAGAAACAGGACTAAAATTGGAAACCACCAAATTTCTTAAATCGAATGGCCTTACTAAAATATTTCCTATTATATTATTTCATGAACAAAATGCGAATTCCAGAATTGTTTCCTGAAAAATTAAAAACTACTGAAAATTTTGACTCAGTTTTAGAATTCTAAAAACGCTCAAAATACACTGACAAAAACTTTTTAACCCTTTAACTGCGGGTGTGGCTTATAAACCATATATATTGGAAAGTATCCGCATTTAAAGGGTTAAAGATAAAAAGTTGGTGATAAAGACGATTTCGATGCAGTCTTATTTGGATCACATATATTTCATTGGAGCATTTTATTTATTGACTAGCTGTAACCCGCGACTTCGTGCGCGAAGAATTTGAAGTACTAAATTTTTTAAATTCACGAATGTAAATGTTTCGTTACATGTTTAAAGGAAAAATTAAAAGTTTTGACGGTTGATAATACATTATTGGACGACTAACAGGAGTGTTTGCTGTTATAGTTAGGTAATTTGTTTATCTATGCTAACACACTTTTGTATACTACGTTTATTTTCTTTTACGTTTTTTGCACGGATGTAGAGGTTTTGTGGTCTGGACACACGTGAACACGCCACATATGTTGAAAAAGGGAAAAATATGGTTTTCCAAATGTACGCCTGCCCCTTTAAGTGTCTGGCCCTGAACCTACCTTATGAACTTGGATGGTAAATCCTTCGCGTGAAATTAAAACACTCTCTCGTTTTTAAACACTCTCACGATGTTTGGACCTAGGTGTGCAATTTGAAACCGTGCGCAGTCTCGGTACATCGAGGTTATGTATCAATAGTACTGGCACACCGACTTTTAATCTCAGCTTGTAGGAAGATACCCCTGACAATTCTAAGGAGTTGAAGAACTCTACAGGATATGATGTTACTTGCAACATATATTTTTTTTATTTATCTGACCTACACTTTCATTAATCAGTGTCCAAAATTACTAATTCAACAACCATTATCTATTCCTCAAATATTCTCCGTTACTGTAAATTACATCATTGTACTCAATGGTATCATCAGGCCCTTATAATCTGTGGAATATATCATCCATCATGCTATATGTCATCCATTTCTACCATTCAAAATGATACATAAAACAAAATAATATATCGTCGCATATTTTCCTTTAGTTATAATTAACTTTAGTTTCTAAATTTTAATCTAAAAACTCTTGCAGCTATATTCTATCCATCAATAGATTTCTGTCCCGACATCAATTTATCGACAGCTTCTTGAATAAAATCTGATATGGAAAAGATACAAATATAAATAACTAAAATTAAATAGACTGCAACCTCGAAAGATGAAAATCAAGTGTCGAGTTGAGTAATTTCATTTATCATTCCGTTAATAAATTATTTGTTTATTTTCTCAGAAAGATCACATAATCGCGGCTTTCTGTATGATCACGTGATATTTGACATTCAAAATAAGTTATTCCACGTGTAGTTTGGCCGTGAAAGCGTAACAAACAGACAGACAGACACACTTTCTCATTTAATATATTATTAAGGATTTATTATTGCTTTGGAAACGCAGGTAAAAATGACAGGTGATATGAACTGCAGTGATTTTTTAATCTAATTAAATAAGCTTTAGAATTCTTTAAGAACCAATGAAAACATTGCCAAACGATATTTGAAAAAAAATAAACAGAAAAAAATAATGGAAAAGTAATTACACCGTTGCCTAGCAACTCATCAGTATCAATTCTAGTATCATTAAATTTGATTTATTTTAAAATCGTCTGCGTGTCAACTTTTTTTTAAATTTTGAAAAATTAATAAAAATTGAAGGAAAAATGTCACAGATGTAAAATTGATATAATTAAAAAGGTAAATTTTGAACTTTAATATGGTATAAAAATAATTTGCGGGGATAATTTGCTCCGAACTTACAGCGGAAAAACGATTTCGGTTATTTTTTAATTAACTGACTGTTTAATTAACTTCTGCGCTTTCAAAAGTTGACAGTAATCTTACCCTGGTCTTAATTAATAAGTGTGCAAAGTTTGGTTGAAATCAGTGCTGTGGTTTAGGAGGAAATGTGGAACATAGATACAAACATACATACATACAAACATACAAACCCACAATGACTTTTATTTATATTTAGATTTGCTGGATTTAGGTCCGGTAGCTCTCTTACAAAAGTAAGTAATTGATGAGGAATATAACGACAGCATTGAATCTTCTGTTTATGCACTTTTATTTAGCTTGTCTTTTTCATGTTTCTATAGACGGAATTTTCAGATCGATTAATTAACTAAGTTTTAGCTCCTTACGGGTGGCGCCACCTGGTAGTAAATTTGAAAAATATTGATCTCAAGATTTATTTATATTTATAATAATAAATTCTAAATTAAAGACTAAAATGTGGAAAATAATTAAAATAAAAAAGCATTCTTCGTTTTAGTATATTATTAAAAATGTGGTTTGAAAGAATGTTTTTATTTTGGAATTATTAGATTGAAATTAATGTAATTAAATCAAAAGAGGAAACTTCTTAGGATTTTAAGCTGACACTAAAGAAAAAAGTCTTCATTCAAAATTTCAATGCTTATGGATGGTAAATAGTTCCGGTAACAATTTTCAAATGTCTAAAGAGCTGTCCTGCAATACTCTGAATTCTCAGAATATCTATTTTGAGTTTAGCAGAAGTCCCAGAGATTCCTAGATTATCAATTACAAAAATATTAAATCTAAGGAAAATAAGATGCCTCTGTTACTGTGATAGCAAGAATCTATTTCAAGAAATACTGATAGTTTGGATAGTGCTATTTAAATATATTCTGAGAAAGAAAATTAAATCTGTTCTCTGAAATTTATGTAAAATAGCTCAATGAAATATATTTCAAATTCCCAGAACTGCCAAGGGCTGAGGCAGCCATATTAGAGAATCAAGTCTTAGGAAATATCGTACTTAGACGCAAATATACTTGATATTTTCCATGTATTTGGAACTGGCATGTATTAAAGGCCTCGACTGGATGTGAAGAAAATTTTAGATCGTAGGGTTCACTCTTCGCTCCTGTCGCCATCATCGAGTCAAGGTTCAAACTACTAAACCAAATTCAAACCTTCTAAGCAGGACGCTTATCTAACTACCTAAAAAGCTCAAATTTGAATTGAATGAAAATTCGGTAGATTATTATACGTTTTATAACGATCTGGCAATGATTTCAATGAAATTTAAAAATTTAATTTAATTTTTTGATTTAAAATTTACAGCCAACTTTTATCCGATTTAACTCGTTAGATTGACGTCTGCTTTTTTATGGACTAGTTGATCCCGCGCAGATTATCTGCTCTTGGTTTTATGCATACTAAGATATTTTTCCTGACGCTTCTAGAGCCAAACTGGCGATTCAGCGCTCCAAGAAAATTTACCGAAGGAAACAAAGGCGACAAATGGAGTAAGCATAACAGAAAAAAGCCAAAGTACAATGTTCACGATAGTAATCTCCATAATGCTCACCTCAATTTGTGAATTGAGACGATTTCATCTTCGCTGGCCAAAATTATTTGGACTAAGCGTTCTCTGGATGACCTAAGGCCATCTGCTTCATTTCTAACGGATCTCTTTTGAATAATTTCATCCAAAGTTTCATTATATTGTAAGAAATATTGTGAACTCTGCGTCTTAAACTAATTTTTCTCTAGAAAAAGTTGTTTTACACCAGAACGAATATAGTAACAGGCTGTGACTTTGAAGTTATGCCTAACGTAGAGGAGGCTACCGGTTTTGTTTTGTAAACATACCGATCGTTGCCATCGGTTAAAAGAGAAATTTACCTCTTTTCTGCTCCACGTACGTTAGCGTTTTATATATACAGATGAACTGTATTATTCATGCCAAATATCATGACATGGTACACCAGGTATGCAGATGGCACCTATAATTGAGCTGAAATTCAGCTCTGCAAATGTGAATATGAATGTCTTTGACAGAACCGAATGCAACATGATTCCAGTACCTTGTAGATCCACATTCAACTTAGAATTTTTCTTCCCTGAGCAATTTAATTTTAAGCATCAGGCTGATAGAAATTTAAGCATGTTTTTTTTTATCTCTTCTGTTTATTATGCACACGAAACTCCCTAAATGAGTCAAGTCACATGGCGTCGCATATGCTTACAAACGAAACGGTACACCTCCCTAATTATACATTGTCTGCTGTGGTAAATTCCTTTACCTATTTCTTATCTAAAAGACTAAAAGATTTTATTCCAGTTTTGAAACGATATGGTGCATTTTACTTTTATATGAGGGCATCTCTAACACATATTAGGTGTATTTAAACATGCTAATAAGAAAATTAAGGAATAGTCAATATAATCTTTCAGCATAAATAATTAATACCTTAGAGGTCTTTGTTAATAAGTTCCACAAAGCCTTTCATGTAAAAAATAAGAAAAAATTACTTTTTTGCAAGCAGCAATGGAAGAAAAACATCCTATTTGATACTTATGGGAACAAACGAAGATATCTGCCCATCTACGGTTTTATCATTATGTTTAAATCTCATTTTAATTTAAAATGCTCGTGGGATTGTTTAATTATTCCCCGAGTGTATGGTTTCTGAAAGAACTTTCCAGACTAAAAGTTCAATTTCAGCATTTCCAATAATTGCATCGCATTTGGTCTTTGAAACATATCTTTTATGACTCTTGGGATTTTTCAGGTCTCCTAACAATTATGATGTCAAATTAAATATTCCTTTTATCTAGGAGAACATTGATTCCTTTTTGCTAGGAATTGAAGAGCTTTTCCACATATTTTGATAATGTTTTTCCTTAAATTCAACTAATTTGTTATGATAATTTTAAATTCATTTACACCTGTATTTGTTTCAAATTAAACATATAACCTTTTCACGAAATGCTTCCTCAACGAACTTCCATAATCATCTCTACTAATAATAAAAGAAAATATGTGTGTTTCTGTGTGTTGGCGCTCTGCAGGGCACACCGCCAGTCTTAGAGCTACGAAATTTGTTACAAACATACCTTGGAGGGTGGGAATGTTCACCTCGGAGCCCTTTTTTGGAATTTTCATCATAATTTTAATTAATTAAAAATTAAGCGAAATTTCGGAGTTTATCCTTAATAACTTTCGAAAATATTAAAGCACAAAAATTATTTTTACACCACCTGAAAGTGCAAAAAAATTACATTTTCAATTATAGCAATTAAGTTGTACATTTTTTCTCTAATTTTAATAAATTTTAAAAAATATTTTTTGGCATAATTTACAACGATACTTTTTATTTTTGCAACGCAATTCAAACCGTTTTCATTGTTCAAGCAAATATTTATTTGTGTGCGTCTCTTCCATTTTTGAAAACTAAGGTAATATTTTTTTATGTTTAATTATATGTTTTAATCAGCATATTTTCATTCATCTAACATGCTTCTGGAAGTAAAATGTGCCGCGCCAGTTTCAAGTTAAAATCAAATGGATATTTTCAAGAAGAATAAGAGAGTGAAGATTATGCAATTGTATGATACATGACACAGACAGTTACTGGACTCCCTTAAGGACGTTCATGCTGACAACGAACATAATAGGTGGAAGGTTACGGGAAGAACATGAGTTAAATGTCTATCACGATTTGGAATTTAAAATTACTTTGTTATGGGTATCATGAATATACAGTTGTAGACAAGAGATTCAATTTAAATTATATTCAAGGCGAAAAAGGTGGCCGCCGAAGGCGGCTAGTTATAAATAAATGTAAACTATTATGATGAAACACATTCTGATTGAAATTTTCTAGAATATTTTTTCACAAAATAAGCTTTGCATTTAAATGAATTCGTATAAGAAAATGTAAATTCAGAGGGGAATTCTTTAAATAGTTTTAGTTGCAAAATAGACTGGGAAATTTTTCTGAAATAACATCAAAAATTTAACTTTCATACTACAAACTAAATTCTTTTCTATTTTTTCATTAATTTCAATTTTCTTTTTTCATTATTGGATTAAATAAAATTTTAAAAAGTGCGTGCCTAAAAAGATTGAATTTTTTAGGCTGATATTATATGTGTACGCTTTGCGAAAAAATAAAGATAAGACGTTTATATGATATATAATTCTAATAATGTTGTCTTTTTCTAACTACCAGATGGAGTCAATGTTCACAACGAGAACATAAATTATTTTTTAAAAAAACGGTTGTAAATGTTTAAAGTTTAAACGATATTGATCCACATTTAAGGACTCATCAACAGCACACTGTTCGAAGAATTTTACTACTCGAATGAAGAATGCTGAAATCTCTCGGCTTCGCCAAGTATTATTGGACGAACTGAAATCGTGTTGTAATTTTCTGCTGACCTTACATTAACTTGAAGTCCACAATATGTCATCTCATTTTTCTGTCCATGGGTTTTATTAAGGAATAAAAACCGAATGTAAATTCTTATATGTAAAATGATATTGTTCAACTTTTAAGGAAGCATAAACAACATACTATTCGAAGAGTTTTACCATTCGCATGAAGAATGCTGAAGTCTTCTCGGATCGTTAAGTGATAATGGGTGAACTTAAGTTGTGTTATAGTGTTCTGTTGAACTTGCATTAACTTGAGGACCACAATATGTTGTAGTATAATGTTTCAGAGTATCAGCTGTTTCTTGTTGGTTATAAAAACAGTCTGACTGTGTTTCATTGGATAGTAAGAATGTGCTCTGACATTTCTTTTGTCATCCCAGAATTCCATTTCTGACGAATGCAATAAGAAAATTCTTATTCAACAACGATCCGGTGATTATCGTCTCATATGTATTGCCTAATTTAGTGTCGGTATGTTGAAAGTATATATATATATATAATCTTATCATTCATTACCACATTCACCATACTAAAATGTCATCCCACTTTCCTATCCATGGATGCTAATAGAAAATAGAACATGTTAAATCAACGGATAATCAAATGAACTTATAACGGGCAATATCTGCATCTCATCAGTTTCCTTTCATTAAACAATATAATGCTATTCATTTATATGTCCATTAGTTGACTCAGAAATGGATGTATTTTGACCAATTGTTGGAAGTTTTACTATTATATCTGTTCTACTGCTTATATTAATTTATCTAAGGTTAATTTTATTTTGATACCCTCACTTTGTACGGTGTAAGGACTGCAGTTCAATAAAATTAGTATAATTTTAGTCAAATTATCTTTTGGAAACTTTTCATTTGCTGTTCTCGATTGCCTTTGATTTGTTACTTCTTCAAAGTCCAGGATCCGGCAGAACAAAATTACGTTTTCCACCAGCACTAAGATGAAATGGTTCAAAATCATTATAGACTTATTCCTGAAAGTAAAACTTTCGAGCTGATGTAAAGCTGTTCAGCTGTAAATATCAGCCGTAGATTTCAGAGTTTGAACTTTGATATAGTCTGATATGACCAATTGGAGATGCGCATTCTTTTACGACTATAGGCTTTATTTTATCGATCATAGGATTTGTCTTGGTATTCTGGGAGTCCACGCGTTTGAATTCCACGTGTTGGAAATATAAAATTGGTCATATTGCTAAGACTTTTTAATCTGAAATATTTTTCAAACTTTATATAAACGAATCTTAGAAACGCTATAGAACATTTAACGATGATGTTGGTTTCGTAGCCATGCTCTCAGCAGCGCTTCTACTTTGTAGAAATATTGTCGAGATATGAACGTCGCTCCCTAGCGACTCTGTTGGTTGAAGGCGAATTTTCCAATCGTGCACTTAGGAAACAAATGACTTCGCCTGACAGTTCACTCGATGTCTCAAACGTACATTTTTTATTTTACGATGATAGTGACGATCTAAAGGCATCAAATTCCTTCACGAAAGATCAAGAAAAGGAGTGGCATATGAAAAAAACATGAAGGTATTTTCATATTGTTGAGCGCCATCAACTAAATCTCCAATATTACCAGTTGTAACCCACAGAGAATATAGGAAATACTATGGGTTCGACTGCATCTCAAATCAACAGGCCTTCACTCATGCGTGTAATGAGACAAGGAGTGGAAAGTTTTGTCTCAGAAATTTATGGATCACGTCATTCAAAGCATGTCAAAACATGTGGAATGTTGCATTGCACGTCATATTTCACATAACCCTGACAGATATTTCTCTACTTGATCCTCTCTTTGATCTGTCTTGAGTAATAAGCATTCTCTGTACTTTTATGTTTTTGGATCAATATGTACATTTTCCTGAAGCAAAGTGTTTCAACATTTTGTATAGTTACTTTCCAAATATATCTTGCGATCTATAAAGTACTACATTCGGTCTTTTCCTATTTGTCCCACTTCACACGAAATGTATCAGCGGTATTTTTGAAAGCATGGACATTTTTCTGTCCTGAGGTTTTCGCCCAACAGTGTACCAGCGCACTGAACTAAAATTTGTTTTACCTGAAACATTCATTTAGAAAAAAGAGAAAAATTAGGAATCAGTAAATGTTCAAATTGTTCTTGATCTATTTCAATTAACCCTCTGAGTGGTTGGGTCTTCTTTCTAAAGCGATTCGAAAAGCGAGCGGCTGCAGAACCTTTATCTATTTTAAAAGTGTCTTCCTTCCAACAGAAGATTTTCCCAAAAGCGCAACAGATCAAGTCTCTTCCCCCCTCTGAACTGTGGACAGTCAGCAACCCCCTTGGAGGGGCGGACTAACCGCAAGAATCCATTCTATTCAGCTTGGAACCTATTCAAACTAGGTAACTTTCGGAGATCCCACCTGTCGTGTGACAAAATTACACTTCATGTCTTCGAGATCCCTCATTCTGCATATTGCCCGTGTCCATGACAAAAATAAAGACCGTTAGACTAGACAAATGCCAGACCGTTGGGCCAAAAAATTGAAGGCTATATTACTTATTTTTCATGTCGTGAGTTTCTAAAAATATGAACATCATTGAAGTTGCATGAAAGTTGATATTCTTTAGATGTATGTGACTTCAATTTATTTGATGTTTATTAATAGTTGTATTTTAAATATTGGCTGTACTTCATATTATTAGTTGTCTTTTTTATATTCTTGATTTCAATTTACTACACGTCAGCATATTAGTCTACGAATGTAAAAATTATTTCCTTAATTTTAAGGTTTAACTACAATGCCATTTATATATATTTTACTAATCTCTGATGGCACTATAAAACTTTTCATATTGTTTCTTGATTTAGTATTCGGCAAAAAGTAAAAAATTTAGAGCCGATCACAAATAGAAACGGAGCTTAACTGGCGTAATCCGTTTTGTATGCATATAAACATTTATTATATAGATAGTCACATAATAATCTATATTCCAAAATAGCCAGTAATAATTAATACACATGAAGGATTATAAATAACCTTCTTAACCCCTGAATAATGTTTTAAATAAAACAATATACTTCAAGCCTTTTCTACTGAAACTAGTTATATATGCTTTTTAAGAGGGCGAGTTAATAATCCTCAAACTAAAGATTACATTTAGAAAACCAATGCACTAAATGTCGGAAGAAATAGCTTATTCATATAACCTTTATTTAGTACGCAAGAGATTATCTTCTATTATAATAAACGGAAATTTAATTCAACTTAAATTTGAAACTTTGATACTATAGTCCAGGTAGAGCATCCAGTCGCGAATTTTTCAAAATTAAATTTAATTCTTTATTTATATTTTTTTTATCCAAAAGTAATGGCATATTGAGTTTCAGGGGCATTAGAGTTTTTTTACCCGATTGAAACGAAAATTGGGCAATTAAGGTTAAAAGACCACATACCAAATTTCATTTATCTAAGTCGTTGCGTTTGGGAATTATAGTGTTCACAAGCATGCGATTACAGAAACCGACCGACAGTCAACGATTCAAGGGATTTCGTCCAAAATTTAATACGGGCCTACATTCCTAATTTTTGAAACTGTGTACCAAATTTTATCTATCTAGCTATTGAATTTTGAGTTATCGTGTTCATATGAACCCTAACAGACAAATTTCCCGTTTACGGACTTTATCCAAAAATTGATTGATATATACTAATTTTGTATAAAGTCCATACACCAGATTTCGCCTTTCTAGCTTTAACCGTTTTTGAGTTACCGTGTTCACAAACAAAATTCCAAAATTGTGTTTTTCGGACTCAGGGATTTATCAATCAATCAGGATCGTGGAGATTAATCAAAATCTCGTATTGAAATTTACGATCGATGATTATAATACTTTCTCTTTGTATACTTCGTTTACTAGAAAGTAAAAACGATCAAACTTTTTTTCTATCAATTTTACGAAAATGCGCTAGCAACGAAGTAAAGTGTTATTGAATTTTTTTTTCTACAGACAATTTTTTGCAAACTTCGCAAAATCAAAGAATAAGGAGAAAAATTTAACACCTATTCGAAATTAATCAGGTGCCTTTTCACAATTTATAAATGTCTTGGACGTTATCGGTGTGATATTCAAAAACATTTTTGGGCCTTTTCATACCAAATATAAAGGAAATTTAACTAACATAAAACTGACACTTTACTGTTTTTCTTAAAAAATAAAATTATAGATCTAATTCAAATATATCATACAGCTTGGAAAATAAATAAGAGTCTCATTATTATCCATTAAAGTTCAGAATGAAAATAAAAACGTGTATATAAATCAGAATTTTAGTTAAAAAAATTATACTTTACAAATCACAGCACACTCACAAGATATTGTGATAAAACATATTGTCTAGCATGTGACGGTGGAGTTTGGAAATAATTCAATGCCTGAGACTACTATTATTATTAGAAGTACTGCCTTCAAACTCGTTAATAACGTGTCGGGATGCATCATAGGTTTGTAACACATATTAGTGGATTCTTGTCTCATAGCATTTATTAAAATTCAGCTCGCAATTGTCATAAGAGCTACCAAAAGCAATGCAATTCAGGCATTTAGATTTGATCACTTAATGAAGAATGCATATCAGCAAAACTATAACGCTCAAGGAACTAGTGCATAAATACAGTATCATTGAAGTAAGCATTGATATTTTCTTAGAAATGGTTTTGTGTTCTTACATTTTAAAAAAGAAATAAACATTTTCACTGACTATTGAAATAAACTTAAACTGCAGATGTTATCAGTTATATATGTTATATCTTAATAAGATAACTAAAAGTCTGTTAAGATCACTGAAACGTTAAATTTAGTTGATATTATGCTTTACGTTTCCATGTAAACCAAAATTTTCTCTAACAAAAATACAATATTTTAAAACATAAAAAATAAAATTTTCATCCCTTTTCTTTAACATTTGTTTCAATGTTTGCTCAAAGTGAGCAAAAAATAAATTGAATAATAATTATTTGAAAAATAATTGTTTTTTTTCGGAATTTATTTCATTTTGATGAATTTAAAAGAAATTCTAAGTAGTGTAATATAGAAAACTCATCTAGAAAAAAAACTGTTATAGTTTTAAAAAATCACACCTAAACCTTAAAGTTATTTTTTTTCAATTCAATGTTATATAACGAAATAAACAACCCCCTCTTTTCTCATCACCCCCGGCTTCTCAAATTTTTCTATGCTTGAATGGGGTATTGAAAGAGATTGGACCGCAAAATCTATTTTACTTAACAATTCGATTAAAACATTGATGCATTGAAATAAAATCTTATATAACATAAGTGTGTATTACAGGGAAAACACTTGAAACATAATACAATTTCAATCCAGGCTGACAAATATTAAACCGAACTTATACAGAATTCAAATTCGGACACACACAACTAGAAAAAAAAATCCAAAACTGACCTTCTTTCTGAAAGAATACCTCAATGCAGATAGCGTTAAAATGCCCCAAGCCAAAGGAGGTGTGGGGTCTTGGATCCTGTGGTATCTCTAATTTGCAGTAAGTACATTCTTATCAGCACTCATTGTGTCGACCGCTACCCTACCCAGCTAATCAATCAAAATGTCAAACCAAGGAAGGGGGAAGAAATTCGGAAAAATACGTTTCTCACACTTTAGAGACAGTTCACAAGAGACGTAAATATCCGGGCTGACCGCTTTCGGCGTGTCTCTGACCACACGTAGAAGCGTGTTTCCCGCTTTTGAGGTAGTCCAAGGTCGGCGTAGAAATACGTGTGAAACGCTCAGAGGGTTAACGGCTATAAACATAATTTTTTTATATTTTATATTAGTGGAGCATAGAGTAATGTTATTTCAATAAAAGTATTTAGTCTGGTGAATGTGGTATTGATTGAAAATATAGATTTATTTACATTCAACATGCCAAAACTAAATTAGACATTACAACGAGACGATACTAACTGGTATTGTTCTTGATTACGAATGTTCTTTTTGCATTTGTCAGAAATAGAATTATGTGGTGACAAAAGAAATGTCAGAACACATTCTTACTATCCAATGAAACACAGATAGACTGTTCTTACAGTCAATAAGACACAAGGAGCTAGAACAGCTGATATTCTGATAGCTTACACCACAAGTATGTGAAAAAGTACAGAATAATGAATGAAATCTGTGTATAGTCAGTGTTTTTTCGTTGATACAATTTTTCTAATAACTTTTTATGAATTTTTTTCAGATTATTGGGATATAAATATATTTTTTAATTTAAATGAAACTAAAGAAGAAACTAGATAAAAAATATTTTTGTTTAAAAAATATACATAGAAATGAAGACATCTTTAAGAACTGAATATTTCTTTCCTTTCTAATTAATGGAATTACAAATATCTTATTTATTTAAAAAAATTTTATACAAACTTCTTAAAATAACAAAGTAAAAGTTAATTTATCCAAGTTCTTAAGAGATTAACACTTAAAGATATTTCATCTATTCTTTCCGCCAGCAATTGTTTAGCTTTCTTTCATAGAATCTTTAAATACACTCAACTCCTTTATCCCCATCACGCTTCGGGTTTCTGCATATTATTATCGAGTAATGTTTGCTTTTAATTTAGTTTTTCCTTTTAATTCCCCTAAGGCAGCATTTAACTGAAGTACTCTTTTTCTTCATTATATTGCAAATATTTAATCATCACATTTTTTAATCAATTACATTACTGCTTTAAGAACACTGTCCTTTCATTTATTTTCATCTTTCAGACATTGCCATTCGATTTCATTTTTAATCTGATATTTTTTTTTTCGTTCTTACTCTACCCGTATTAAAGAGAACTCGTTTTGTTGAAATGGAGATGGTACTATTTCAGTTGCGAATAAGTAATGCAAAGTTGGTCGTTACATATGGTCTTTTTATATGATAAGGTTACACATGTTCTCGCTGCATGCAGCTACAAGTAAACACCAAGTTCCTCGGAAGACACAAATTTTATACGTAAGAGATATTTAAATCTTAAATGTGCAAAACACGATGCCTATGTTTGACCTGATATGGAGGAGTATTGGACAGAAGTATGATCCAATTTCAGCTACTGGTAAAACGAATTCAAAACTGAGAATAAATTTTGGAATGCGATATGAAAATTCCATAGTACGAAAATTCAGGTGCTTAGCAAACTTTGCTAAGCTATGATTTCAATTGAAGTGGTGGTAAAGGTAAGCTGATCCTGGCATTTGAACTGAAAACGTTCTTCAGATTCTTGCATCACACCAACGTAAATGACATTGAAGAATTTAAAGTATTTACTTCAAATTTTAATACAATTATTCTCTAACATATTGTCGAGTATTCTGCAAGTGTCGTATAATTTGGTTAAAAACTCTGATTTTTATAAGAAAATAAAACATGCAGGGAAATTTGGGATTTTTTAAGAAAACCTTTATATTTTCCACAATTTTCGTGTTATTTTTACGAAACTGCATGAAATCTATCTGCATTTTAAGCATTGTGCATTACTAATGAAATTAGCGAATCATTATCCGCTTTCTGTCAAACAATGTGAGTCAAAATCCCTTCTCGTTTTCATCAATTTCTGTTCGGTCCTCTAAATGTCGTCATGTCGTCGTGAATCCTCACTGTAAAATGTGAGTTCAAGCCTATTCATCACATGGTTGAAGTTCAATTTTGGAAAAAGTCGAAAAAATGTGTAATCTGAAAATGTCCAGACACTTTTGATCATATAGTGTATTATTTTGAAGGTATTTCATATTAGCAAATATCAAGTGACATGTTTGAAATTTTCTCTTATGTAATAAACAATCTAAGAAGAAAACACCACACTCACACAAAAAGTATTTCGTATTATTTGGTATTTTGGTTAAATATATTCGTAAATATTTATTTGTCCATGAGAAACCTTAAGTCATTTGGAAGAATAGAGCTTTTGACTGGAAATAACAGATATATGAAGATGATGAATAGTTGTTCAATTGTATCAAGTCTTTTAAAGTTTTTAGAGTTTCCGTGAAACTTTTCGAATTCAGAAAATCGTCCACCTTAGATAAAAAAAATTTCCAGAACAGTTAGGCTAAATCATTTGAGAGGAAATCTCAAATCCCAAAAATTATATATAAGCATCATGACCACTGAAAACTGCCAATTCATTAAATTAAAATACAAAGAAACAGCAAAAATAAGTTTAATATTTTTTAATATCGCATAGCATTGTGGGTGACATTCCAAGACAATTTATAAATAACCTACATAAATTATAGCTTTTCTTTATATGTGACATATTTGTGTTTTAAATATACGTCCCTTAAATTTTTCCTTCTGCTTTTTTCCTGCTTTCTAAGACTAACTCAAAGAATAATCATTTCTAGAAAACGGATTTCTGGATTAAATCTCCCGCATTCTATTTCTCTATTCCATTGCACTAAAAGCATCCCTACTTTCTTTAGCTATTTTATTGAATACAACAACAGAAGAAAATACTACTAATTTGAATTTTATGGTTATCCTTGCGAACAAAAGTTATTCATACTATATTTTTTGCGGTTAATGCCTATACGATCTATTTTTTACGGCAAAAATTTTCTGCAACGAAATACTGTTCTATTGAGATTATGTTGTCGCGTTCATATTCATGACGCATCTACAAAGTCGTAAACTTTATTGCAAAAAGTAGTGGAATAGTTGAAAACTAAGGAACTGTATACAAGAAATTGCAAGATAGACGAAAATACTTATGAGAAGAACGCAAAGATGTTATTTCGAATGCTGTTGTCGGATTTTGGAAAACTTTCTCCAGACATATTATACCTTGAAAGGAAAAAAAAAATGTTGAAAAGTTCGCAGATGTAGGAAATCACACTTTTACAAATATGAAATATTAAACTTCCTAATATAAACTGATGAGCTTGATGAAATGTTTCAAAACTGCAAGGAATCTTAAAAACGTAAATAAATAATTTAAATTTATAATGGAAGTATATGATAGTTATTTATATTTTAACTTTATTACAGCAATTCTTTGAAATATACTAATTTTAATGGCTGTGTTTAAAAGAAATTTTTCAATCCTATTGTCTAAAGAAAGATATTTTAAATAATTTTCTGGAAACATATCGAGGCAACTACAGTGATTGCTTTGTTAGTTTTTTCCATTTAATTGCACTCGTGAAACTACTATATATACATGTATATTAAACCCTTCTTCTGTAGTAGTCTCATTCCACGGTAAGGTTTCAAACATCAAACTTTGTCTAATAGCTTATTGACCAGCTGAATTAAAATATAAAAATTAAATGCAAAATAATGATGATTCTTCAAGTAACATATTACAAATAAAAGGAATTACCGCCTTTAGAACTTACTGTAACTCATACAAAACCCTTAAAACTTACGGTAATAAATAAATATTGTTTCGAAATTTCATCACATTCACCTTACCGAAACAATCAACATCAAAAAGAAGATAAATTAAACAATATCACTAGATATTTTATTAACTGATTTATTTTTTACTATATTTATCTGTATCAATTTCAAATGACTTAAAAAATAAAATTACTTTCTTTCGATTAGGAATTATCTTCCGAAACAAAAAATTTCGGACATCAGAGATTGATTTTATCTTTCAAAAGTCAAAATAAAAGACCGTAGAATTTTTCAATCTATTCTAATATTGAAGACCTATTGTTATAGGAAGATCTGCAACCGGTACAAACTTACCTGTGATAGATCCACCGTGTTTGTGTCCTGCTCTAGGTATCTTATAAAATTCAGAAAAAAAGAGTGAAAAAAGCGATTTGTTGGCATCCGTCATGTATCCATGAAATATTCTTCCAAAAGCATATTTTCCACAACTATCTAGAGAAAAAATTGTACCACTGAAAGTATCTTTCACCAGAAAGAATATTCCGTTAGATAGGTCTCTATTATTTGTTTTTCTTGGGTATTAGACCGTTTTCCGCTAGCTTTCCACCTACTAGGGTGGACTTTGGCTTTCTTACTCAAAGAACGATGAAAATGGCATAAATCTAAGCTACTGAATGTCGATTATGAAGTAGTCTGGGTTACTAGAAGATATTTAACTACCAATTATAGTTCTTAATTTTATCAATTCAGTTTTTAAGAAAAAAAATATTTATTACCGAATATTTGCTACCGACGTTCCCCACTCTTTTTTGCAGACTAAGTTCCTGATCTGGTCTCCAGTTATAAATGACTTCAATGCACCTCAGAAAGTAAAAAGGACTTTTAGAGAAACTCATACTTTTCTCCAGTTAATTTCTGAGGTTAAATTATATTTGTAGTTTTTTTCCGAGAGTCATATAAGATTTTAAAATGTATACTAACCTTTATATTCGTTCTGATTTTTTATGTATGAAATGTTCTGTCGAGTTATCTACATCAAAGTCCTTTTCAGTAGCTCTTTTTTAAATTCAAGACATTCTTATGAGATCAATTACAGTAATTTTTAATTACGGGTTTATTAGCTCAGAAATGCAACAAAAATATTTTATGAAAATTTATAATTTCAAAGTCTCCTATTAAATTGAATGTAATAGTTGTCTACTGGAGAAGTCTTCCCACGGAATTTTTACATTTTAAAATTCTTTAAAATTCTCAACTCCTTATGAAGAATATCATAGAAGGTTAGTGGACAACAGAGGATACCATTGTAAAATAGTAGTTAATTACTGTAAAATTTGACATCATAAATCTCTTTCAATATATGCTACAAATCTTATTAAATTTCATGCAGGCTGTTTAAATGTCCTTTTACAAAAATGTTGCTGAAAATAATCGTGATAACAAGAGTAAAATGTATATTAAATCATATATTTTAACGAGTACCATTATCGTTGTTTGGTTACTTAATCAGAAAACATTTGATTAATTATCAAATGATAGGTGATGAATTCATTATAAAGGTTAAAATTCAGAGAGAGATATTTTTATTATGTCTCCTTTTTTATGTTACTATCGGCGAATGATAATTAAAAGCGGCATTTTCTGTAATTGATATTCATTGCTGTTTATTATACGAGGATGGATCCAAGAAAAGGTTACAAGAGTAATAAAAAATTATTTATTAACATTAAACAGAAAATACAAAAGGGAATTAAGAGGCATGCTTGCTGATCACTTAACCTGGCTTGGTGGAAATCACTTCCCTGCCCATTGAGGCAGTTCTCGGCAGTTGTTTTCACATCACTGTCTAATAATAACCTTGTTCCAGATAAGTGTTCCTTCAATTTCGGAAAAAGGAAATAGTCACTGGGCCATCCTGAAGCCAGCCGACGCAAACGCCCTAGCATGTTGAGTGATGGTTTCATCCTCCTGCATGACAATAGCCATACTGCTTGCAAAACATCCATAATTGCTGCAAGAGTTCAAGTGGGAAGTCTGTAGCCACCCCACCCATCCCCCAAACAGCCTATATTGGGCACCCAATCTGGGTTCCAAACACTTAGCTGGAACAAGGTTCTCTTCAAACAGTCATGCGAAAACAGCTGCTGAGAACTGGTTCAATAGGCAGAGACGTGATTTCTAGGAAGCCGTGTTGAACATGTTGGTCATGCATTCAGATAAATGCCTGAATAGATATAGTGATTATGTGAAAAAGTAATCGGCAAGTATGCCTCTTAATTCCCTTTTGTATTTTCTGTCTAATGTTAATAAATCATTCTTTATTTCCCTAGTAAACTTTTTTTTTGGATCCATCCTCGCAATAACTTCGCTAAGCCGAATACATTCACAACCCTTACAACTTGCCATATATTACAGCTTCTTTACAGCTTCATATATTCTAAGATAAAAGATACATACAAATATTGGAAATTTTATTTGCATTCTCTGAGTTTATTGAACGGGAAGACTGATGGAATAATATTTCTCGAGAGAATCAAAAACATTGTAGAGTACCAAAAAAAAACAAAGTAATGATTGGAAATTTTCTTTTAAATATTTAAAGAGTGAAAAATATTTGAAGGAAAATAAAACTACCACTAGAAATATGTATTCAATAATCCATTAGTTAATTCTTCCAAATTTGAAAATCATGGGTTCAATAACCTCAAATTGTTTTGTCAGTTGCCGATTTTAGTAATTCATTTATAAGTTGGTGAAAGCTGCTATAGTGACTATAAAACAAATACACGTTAAAGTTTTAGAGGAAATCAATAACCAACAATCTATAAAGACATTGAAATCCTATAAAAGTATGAAACGGTAGAAAGTATAGAGAGATAATGTAAAATGCTATTGATTATTTGGTAACTATCTGTAAAGTACAAAGGTCTTTGTAGAAGACAGAAATCTTTTTATCTGATGCTTCGTTTATATAAATACTTTGGGTATAGCTAATTCGTAGGAATGGACTGTTCTGAAATATGAATTTGGTGTATTTGCTTATCATATTTGTTTCAATTTAAGCTTTAACTATAGGCATTTTTGAAATGGAAAAATTTTGATTTTTTAAAAAAAATCAGTAATGTTTTTTAAAAATTGAATTATTACAACTGAAAGCAGAAACAGTTTACATCGAGAAATAATATGCTGTACTTATATTCGAAACAATCAAAGTTTATTAATTTATGAAAGAAAAATCTTGCTTTATTGCTATAAAAATTCTTCCAATTAACAAGAGAAATATGAGGAAAAGCCTTGAAATTTTTCTAAAACCTTTTGTACCATCGATTTTTTTGCTATATTTCAAAGTTTGAATACTAAAATGGGAAAAAAATAATGATTATTTATTTTTAGAATACGAATCTGAAGTTTGAAGATAATTATCTTTCCTTATTATTACTTTAATAAGGGATAATGGGAATAAGGGAATTGATGATAGTTAGGGTGCAGGATAAATCTACACAAAAACCAAGATTATATGAAATGACTTTGTAAGCAATAGTTAATTGACCGAAGATAGCTCAATAGCAGAAAGGAACAAATAATACTAATAAAATTTAATATAAATTCAGGTTACAAATCACTTAAATGTCTATGGGTCAAAATATAGAATAATATAACATGTCGAGAAGGCATGCTTATAACAGGCAAAACTGTTAAAATTAAAACAAAAACCATAAAAATTCATTTGCACGTTAAACTCAACATCACCGACATGTTTCAAAGATCACAATCAATATTTCCTATCACATTATATGAATATATTAAATAGAAATATTTTACATCGTTGTTTCTGCAGGCTAATGACTGTAGCTAATAAGAAATTAAAAGAAATATAACACGATTCAAGCCATTTTCCTATTCCAGTTTATAGCTCTTTCTTTTGCTTAGAATAGATTTATCATTCTTATTATGTGCTTCAAGATGAAGAGGAAAGTAAATGATTAATAATGATGAAAATATTCCAAATACTTATGTCTATAGAGAAAAGGATCAAAGGATCTATGAAGAAATACCGCAGCTAATATAGCAAATAGGTCTACGAGTGAGACAATTGAGTTGGTGATAGCAATATCGCTGTGGAATACATCGGAGATTTTCATATGATTCAAATAAAATCTGGTTATCGTTTGTTCCGGTTTATGAGTAGCTAAAATTCTCTAGAGTATGAAGTCTTTACCTTCCATATGCTAAGCAAATAAGATATTCACACATTGTTTACAGTTTAATTATTTTGGATTCCATTTAGTATGAAACAGGAAAAGAAGACAATTTTAAGAGACGACAGAACATGGTAAAAATAAAAATTTTCGTGATAAAATAAGGGATGGAATGTTAGTGAACAAGTAACCACACAACCCACATGTAAAACTAAAAAGCATTTTAATCACGGATGTTTAAAAATATTAATGTTTGATACTTAAGAGAAATTTTCAAATGAAAAATTAAAAGCTGCATTACACACACACACACACACACAAGTGCCACTTATTAAATAGCATACGCGCAGAAAAATCGCCGAAATCCTCGTCACTGTTAAAGAAGTATGCGATATATCGTGTGTTTTTGCACATTAGTAAAGACATTTAAAATCTTATAATAAAATTTAATACACAGGATGTATATAAAACACTCGAGGGAGCTTAAGTAAGATTTTTCTAGAAATATGGAAATCATATATTGAAATTTTGATTGAATTGAAGTAATTCTCTACACAAATGATTGATATCCATTTTAATGAGTGTAATTATCTTTCAGTAATTTTTGTCAAAGTAAGCGATTTTTGGCACATTTTGAAGAATGGTTTAAATGGCAAAAATGTTTTTATGAGCTCCCAGAACTGATTAAAATAGGAAAACGAAACCAGTTTAACTAACTGAATCTTCTCCATTCTTTCATTTTCATTTTCCCTATAAAAAGACCATAAAATAATTTTATCCTCCTTAAAAGTGGCATTTTTTCTTCTTCTTTCCATTTTAAAACTTATTTACACGAAAATAATTTTCATCATAAGATGAGCTTAGGTAAAACTTCAACATTCACTATTCTCCTTATTTTTTCTATTCATAAGAAATAAGGAAAGTCTACTTTCTTTCGCTGTCTTTACTAAAATGAACACAATGAATGCTAGAACTAATTTGAATTTTATGGCTGAATTTTATGGCCAGCAAAATTCATAAGGTAAAGTCTGCAATTATTCCTTTTACCGCCTATTCTTCTGCTTTCAAAGTAAGAAAATTATACTAGAAATAGATGTCAGTCTGAAATTACCTTCTTGCTTGAATTCGTTATGACTTATCTACAAAGCCGTAAAATATATTTGAAAAAGTACTGAAATAGTTGAAAACTAGTAAGCTCTTTATAAATATTTAGTTACAAGACGGAGACGACTTTATTTCTAATATGCTTGAAAGATGTAAACAAAATTATGGTCCCACTTTACTGCGTTTCTGTAGATAGGTTATTTCGGAACAGTTTCTAAGAAAATGGAATTTGAGAAAGAAGTTGCAGACAATGAAAATCAGACATAAACTAATAAGTAACATTAAATTTCTATTAAAAATAATGAGAGTTATTGGTAACTATAGAGTTTTTGGAGTGGAACAAGTTATCTTAAAGGCCGAGAAATATAACTCTATGTAAATTATAAAATAAGGCACTAAAATTATCGTCTCTTAATATTTGTGGAAAATTATTAAAAAAAATCGTTTTAGGAAACGTATAATCCTGTATTGAAGCATTTATAATATTGTCATTTTTATTATACAATTTTATTTAACTTGAATTGTATCATGTTTAGAAATATGGAATTTTGTAATCAATTTTTCACTTACTTCCTGATGTTTTCTAGTTTTTAAATTTAGAACACTTTTGTTTTCGAGAGGGTAGCACTTTTTTTAAATTTTCTAAACTTAATTATAATTTAATAGATTAATTTAATTAAAAAATTTTTCCATGTTGATGGTGTAAATTTGTAGTGATTTTCAGAAAAAATAAACTTCAAAATTCCATAATATTTTCAATAAAAATCTATACGTATAAAAGGCAATGTATGTGTGTGTGTGTTCACATGCGTGTGTGTGCGTGTTCACATGCGTGTGTGTGCGTGTTCACATGCGTGTGTGTGTGTGTGTGTGTGCGTGCTTGCCTGCATGCGTGCGTGCGATCTTTAAGTGAAAAACATTGCACTTACAGCCTTCAAATTTGGCACTCAGGTAACAATGATGGTGACTCAGTACACCTCGAAACCCGAATTTTAAAATTCACAATCTAAAATTTCTTTATTTAATATTTTGTGTGATCTTTCTTACTCATTCCTCCATTGCATTTTTTCTAATAATTGTAGGAATAAAATAGACACACCATAACAAAGAAAAACAATTTCCGTTCTAATGAAGTTTGTTTTAAATGTCTAAAATTTTGTTTTAAACGAAAAATTTGTCGTACAATATTTTCTCTAATTTTAATAAATTTTTAAAAATATCTTTGGTATAATTTACAACAATGCTTTTCATTGTTACAACGCAATTCAAACCGTTTTCATTGTTTAACCAAATATTTAATTGCAAGCTTATCTTTCATTGTTAAAAGCTGAGTTAATATTCTAATACATTTTGCTTTCATGTTTCATTTCACCAAAATGTTTTTGGGGTCTAAACCAAGCACTCTGAGATATTACGTATATTAATTAATACTTTTTAAAGGCAATGTTTGAGTGTGTGTGTGTG
>BGPR01000068.1:430404-572255 GCA_013235015.1 Araneus ventricosus
GTGTTCACATGCGTGTGTGTGCGTGTTCACATTCTTGTGTGTGCGTGTTCACATGCGTGTGTGTGTGTGTGTGTGTGCGTGCTTGCCTGCATGCGTGCGTGCGATCTTTAAGTGAAAAACATTGCACTTACAGCCTTCAAATTTGGCACTCAGGTAACAATGATGGTGACTCAGTACACCTCGAAACCCGAATTTTAAAATTCACAATCTAAAATTTCTTTATTTAATATTTTGTGTGATCTTTCTTACTCATTCCTCCATTGCATTTTTTCTAATAATTGTAGGAATAAAATAGACACACCATAACAAAGAAAAACAATTTCCGTTCTAATGAAGTTTGTTTTAAATGTCTAAAATTTTGTTTTAAACGAAAAATTTGTCGTACAATATTTTCTCTAATTTTAATAAATTTTTAAAAATATCTTTGGTATAATTTACAACAATGCTTTTCATTGTTACAACGCAATTCAAACCGTTTTCATTGTTTAACCAAATATTTAATTGCAAGCTTATCTTTCATTGTTAAAAGCTGAGTTAATATTCTAATACATTTTGCTTTCATGTTTCATTTCACCAAAATGTTTTTGGGGTCTAAACCAAGCACTCTGAGATATTACGTATATTAATTAATACTTTTTAAAGGCAATGTTTGAGTGTGTGTGTGTGTGTGTGTGTGCGTGCGTATGTGTGTGTGTGTGCATACGATGTCCAGAAGAACGGATGTATCGCACTTACAGCCATGAAATTTAGCACGCAGGTAGTTGTGATGTTGTCTCAATGCAACTTTAATCCCGAATTTTAAAATTTAATCTAAAATTTTTTTATTTGATGTTTTCTGCTGTTTTGGGTGATTTTTCTCACATTTTCGGCGGTACCAAGTGAAACAGACGTCAAACTCTCGATCATTTCATTGCGTCAGCTAACCTATTACTCCATTTTATTGATCCAAGAATGATTTAATTTATTTGTTTTTCACTTTTGTTTAGTTGAGCATAGAGGCTGATATATTTAGTTAAAAGGACACGTTATTCATCTTGCGCTCAAGTCCCTACGTGTGCTTCTATAGAAATCGACAAGCGAAACTGAAAAACAATGAAATATGACTTCATGGGGTTATTTATATAATGTGACTTCAAAGTTTAAACCTGAAAATTTCATCTCTTTCTTTTTATTCTGTAATTCATTTTGGATATATACGAATGTCAAAGATATTATGTTTGTATTTTCCTTTTGATGTGTACTGGTCCATTTGAAATCATTCAAAATTTCATTCGGCTTTCATTCTTTGCCTTTCTACGGGGTTTATATTAATAATTCTTATAATATATAACAGGAAAGGCTCGGGAAAGTTTCAACAGCCAAGGTTAATGGATCCACCCGAACCCCTATGCTCATTGCTCATTGGAAATTCAGCGGAAGCTAAACATTTTCTAGCAAATATTAGACGGTACAATTCCTGCTAACATATGACATCTTTCAACAACAGAAATTATAGAGTCCTTGTACATGCCGAAATTAATTTTGAGGGTTTTGTTTATGAATGGATCGGGAGTTCGTACCCTCTACCAAACGAAGAGCCTAAATTTCTTCAAACATATTTTGAAGGAGATAGTACACAGTAATCAGAGCAGCATTTCAAAAACTTTCCACAAAAAAGACAAGGCACAGTACTTCAGTTGAAAGATATACTGAATCATCACAACTGCTATGTCCACAACTTCAAATCGGCCATGAATAATATCAGCCCTGAATTCGAAGTGGTAATCTTAGCATACAAAACCCCACATAGTGAGCATGAAATACGCTTCAATGCACCATCGACAGATGAAGTGGCTTTAATTATGGAGGGAAAACAACAAGGAGAAAGAGACATGCTTTTAGAAAGAAGAAGTGTCATCATAAAGAAAGTTACTGATATGCATAGGTTTTACGTTGCGCTACAGTATCCACTCATATTTTGGCAGGGGAAGGATGGATATCATTTTAAACTCCGCCAAAAAATCCAGTGACATAAATGTCACAATCTAAGAAGATTTCAGCTATGCAGTTCTGAGCTTACAGAATCATGAAACGCTCTTCAGATTTTAACATTTTACTGAGAAGCAATGCCGTTGTCGATGTATGCCAAGATTGAATCGGAAAGGCGATACAAAATCGAAAACATACGATTAAATCAGGGGACATTGAGAGTGGAACAGTAGGCCCATTTGAGGGATGCGGTTGTGAATAATGGAAATGTTGCCGACATCGACCTGTTGATCATTTTGCCTTCCAACTTTACTGGGGGTCCCAGATACATGCACAAACGTACTCAAGATGCCATAACCTATGTGAAAAACTATGGCAGATCAGATCTGTTCATCAACTTTACATGTAATCCAAACTGGACGGAGAAACAGCAATAAATAAAAAGAGCATCAGTAATAAAATATTTGGGAGTATTAATTGACGATAAGCTTAACTTCGCGGCTCACCTATCAGCAATAAAGAACAAGTCTTTAATCCTTCACCAAGGGCTCAAGAATGTAGCCGGTACAAGCTGGGGACTCAGTAAAAACATCAGAAGACAGCTGTATCTTACGGTGGTGGAAAAGGTCATTCTCTATGCCTCAGCAGCATGGGCCCACAACATCACTGCTAGACAACAGAGACTCCTGTGTTCTATCCAAAGAAAGTTTCTGCTCAATATCACAGGGGCGTACAACACCACCCCAACGGCGGCTCTCCAGGTCATCGAAGGTCTGATGCCTCTTCACATTAAAGCCAAAATGCAATCAACACTGGTAAGGGTAGGCCGCCTGGGTAGAAATTGCGATTACGAAGGTACCCATTTTGACCATGAAAGCTACGAGCAGCCATCACCACCATCAACAATACACCCAGCACTTTTTAGCCTGGAAGATAGAATCACACATGGGGGACAAGTTCCTTCGAATATAACGCCAACTGAAGTGTACACAGATGGCTCAAAGATAAACGATCAAACGGGCAGCGCTTTGTGTGTCATTGCAAATGAAGCTATCACTAAAACCTGGAAGGCCAAGCTGAGCCCAGCCAACACTGTGTTCCAAGCAGAAATGTTAGCCCTCAAAGCAGCCATCGAGTGGGCCAACACTGCAAACGAAGATGTCAACATCTGGAGCGACAGCGAGTCTAGCCTCCAAGCTCTTAAATCCTTTAATGTAAAGATCAAAATCACTCAAGAGGCACAAATGACCCTTCTGGAAAATGCCAGAATCAGGCTCGGCTGGGTTAAAGCACACACAGGCATAAAAGGCAATGAAATAGCAGATACCCTTGCGAAGGAGGCACCCACGGATGGAATTCCAGCCAGCCTTCCATTCCCAAAAAGTTTCCTAAAGAAACAACTTCTACAGCTCTCACTCTCGCGTTGGCAAGCTGAGTGGGACAATGGTGAGACGGGCAGATCGGTCTACAGCATTATACCGAAAATATCTAACAAACAGCTGCACTGGTCCAGAGAATGCATCCAATTCGCCACTGGCCATGGGCCCTTCCCCAGCTACCTCAAGAGATTCGGTCTCCACTCTACAGACTACTGCGGATGTGGGGAAATAGGAAATCCCCTTCACTATGCAACGAGATGTCCACTCACTTTATCTTATCACCACAAGGAACCAAGCCCACAATTCATAGTCCATTGGTGGAAGAGCGCCCTATCCAGAAAACTCTCAAGACGAAATATAGATAACTTAATCACATTCTTGGCGACTAACGAAGACCTAATTAAAAGTCAAAATACAACACCGTCACATACTCCTGCCTAGAAATAGATACTCCCAAAGATTCACCTCCAAGAACCAGAAGTCCGAAGAATTCCCAGTTGAGCAGCAGAGCACACTAACTTAAAAACATCAACCAGCCACCACCAATTCTTCCGTAATTCATTCGAAAAATTCACCCTTCACATCACCGCCAACCCTTGAGTAACAATTCCAGCGATCCCTCAGTATAAATATCAAGAGAGAACAAAAACCAGTCCCACGATTTTTAGGATGGTCGCGACAATTTTCATCATATAACCGGTTGTGTTACATTATTCAATTCTTCTTCTTCGTCGCATCGAACAACACTAACAGCCCCGAATCATGAAGCTCCAACTGTATGAAAAAATGTAACTAAATGAAACATTCAACCCTTTCACTGCACTCAAATTTGATAACTCCCCTTGTAAATTTCTATTATAATACTCGGACTGTAATCCTCACTGTGTTTTTTATTCTTCTTTGTTCATGTAATTATGTTCCCTTTCAAGTGTATTTATATCCTAATGTTGTAATTTTTTTTTTTTTGCTTTTTCAATAAAGTTTCACACATACTCATCCAACCGACAGGGTGCCGTTGAGGCGCCGAGTTCGGGGGTATGCTGTGGTGTTATGTTAGGCAAAAACCACAGGATTGTCATGATTTGTTGGCAAGAGTCTTTCATCAAAAGCAGAAAACACACATGAATCTTATTACTTAGGCAAAGATTCTTGGATCAGTTAAGTGTCATATGTAAACGATAGATTGGCAGTAGCGAGGATATCCTCATGCCCACATTTTTTTAGGCTGAAAGACTCATGGCACATTCACAGAGTGGATGACTTGATTAGTGCAGAAATTTCTAATCCGCAAGAATACTCAGATATTTTTTGAATTATAGCAAAGCAGATGGTGCATGGCCCATTAGGAAGAATAAATCCATTTTCTCCATGTATGAAGGATAGAATTTGCACACAGCGATACCTACGCCATTTCTTTAAAAAACAAAAATAGGACAGGAAGGATATCCACTATATCGTCGTAGGTCTTCACAAGATGGGGAATTTACTGCAAACATCAGTTTTTGAGGATGAGAAGTTTCTTTAGACAATACTTGGATTGTACCGTACTGCCATTTGTTAACAAAAATTTTCAATGCCCATAGCATGCATTACAATTCTGTGGAGTCTATCAATTACGTCTGTAAGTATGTCACCAGTATATAAAATGAGATAAATGAAATCCACCAGTATCAAATGGGGAGATACATCAGCAACAACGAAGCAGTATGGAGAATTCTCAACTTGCGATTCACGAGCGACACCCCACCGTGATTCATCTAAGCGTTGACCTTGAAAATTTTCAGAGAGTCGACTTCCAAGACAGAAAAGAAGACCATTAATTATTTCAAAATTTGAGAGCAAAATTTAATTAGCGATTTTCTTCTTTGAAAATTGTGTTTTATATTACTTTCAATCAAAGTATCCATCCACATAATTCGCTTCCAGATCTTTTTTAAACATTTCAGAAATTTGATTAATTTATGAACGTCATTTATATTCATAAAGTTTAGGTATCATAACTCATAATAATATAAATAAAACCAATTAGTGTTAAATAAATTTTCAAATGTTGTTCTTAAATGTTAAATGCTGCAACAAATGTTAAATGTTGTTGGATTGTATGTCTAACTGAAATGTTAACTTCGTTGGTAACCACAAAATTCAGGTTCTGATTTTCTGCGACAAAAAACTGTCATTATTTTGAAATGAATCATGCCGTGGCGGCAAATAGCGAATATCGCTTATTATTAAAAGAAATAGAATGCTTGTTATAAGAGTTTAATTTTTTTTTGTTAAATGACAAGGAAACGAATAGAAAGATGCAAATATTTTTGCTTCTACTTTTTAATACGTGTTCTTCATTTCTCTGAATTTTTAAAACATATCATGATAATGAAATCTAAAATCAAGACATCAATATTGAATTAGTAGCGTTTGACACCACATATCCTTATCTTGTCTAATTGAATGCAATAACTAAAAAAAGAGCTTACAATTTTAACTCATGAGTTTCCTATTCTAATGATATCTTTGCAAATGTTATTTAATGTTCTACTTCCTTTTTTGTGCCATTTTAGCAGAGATACTGAAACTTGTAAACAAAGGAAGAATTTTAAAAAACCTCACGTGATGATAACAGCGAATAATTGTTTTGTGTTACATAAATTTTTCTAACGCAAATCTTTGTCCATTGCAACAGGCTTTGTTGATGCCATTACAAAAAAAGTTCTGAAAAGAATAAAAGGCAGTCATACAATCATATTCCAAGTTCTGTATATAACAACATCTGCATATTACAACTTATATAAGGTCATATATTTATTCTTTTTTATGATTGGTTCTGCTTCTTTCAAATATATTTTTCAATGGGTTAAGTTAAAGCATTTCTTTTAAATTTGGAGCCCGAAAATAATGAACTGTGCATCGAAATAAAAATTCTTATTTTTCCAGTAAATTCGAGAGAAAATGACTTTTTAAATTAAGTATCTCAGTTTTAATCATTATGCTCACCGAAGTGTAAGATTTCATATTAGAAAGATTCACTTTGATTAAAATTTTCATTTTTAGTTGCACAGCTTCTACACATATTTAATATAGTGTCACTAATTTCTCTTTTCTAGACTTGGTTTAATAAAGCAATATATCATATAAAATTAAATTAAAGCATAAGAAGTCGTGAAACGAAAGCTGTTTCTGAATTAAGGAAAAGAAAGAGTTTAGAGATGGAACAAGTGATCGAATTATCCGTTTGAATTATTATTTGAAGTTAATTAAAAATGAACTGAAACAGTTAATATAAAAATTTTGCATCATGAATGGAAAACTGATGACAATGAAATGAAAGTTTTAATGTTTTGCTTTAAGAATATTAAAAGGATGAATTAAAAATAAGTCATTCTAAAGATTCGGATATTTTATTTCACTTTCTCTAAAATTTGTTGATATGAATGTAATTAATTCTGGTAATGTATGGCTGTATGATGGAATTAGTATTTAGTATAGTATTATTAGTGTTATTATTTGAGTTATATAGTATGTAGTAATAGTATTTTGTATGCAATTTTAAAATAAAATTGCATACTATATTACTCAGAAACCATGATATTTGTAATGGCATAAGTGTAAAATATAATAGAGTGGAGAAACTAGGATTTGAAACTGTATTTTAAATACATGTCAAGTTTTATGATCATTTTATTTAAATTGCAATGATTATTATAAGAATCAAATTTTTAAATTCAATCTATGAAAACAAGGTAGCCTGGATACTTTGAATACCATGTATTCGCAACATAATATGGGTTATTTCAAAAAATTAAGTTGATATTTTATTTAAGAAAGTTTTAATTTCGAAATTTTAATAACTAATTGACTGTGAGATATACTAAAGATATTATGGATCCAATTTTTAAAATATTTTAATTAATACAAAAAGAAATTTACGAGAATATTCGTTGCAGTAAACACATATATCCAACATTCTTTTAGCATAAACATATATTTGCATCTTCATTCAGTTCTCAGCTGTGGAAACCGAATAAAAATAAAAAAACTTAATTATCTAAAGATTAACTAAAATAATCATGAACTATGTTAGTATACACAACAATTAATTATTTATTAAATCTAAAAACAAAATTTTCATTAAAATTAAAATATAAGATGTTCTCACCCACAAATACCGAACTTTTTTTCCATCTCATTTAATTAAAATGTTTTTACTTATAAATTAATTTTAATTGCTTATTCATAAATAAAAAAACTAACTGTATAAAGCTATCTGCTAAATGAAAATGTCTAAAAATTGTTATTAGGAAAACAAAAATCGACATTAAATGTCAAATTTAAATTTAATTTATGACACAGATTCCCAACCTTTTCCAGTTGTGCGGACCACCTGTTATGTGAAAAATATTTTGAGGCCCACTAGCTAAATATGCAAGTAAAAAAATACAAACACATATAATGCATTTTTATATTATATATTATATGCACGTATATGTGAGTAATTAGTAAAGTTTACTGTAAAAGTATTAAAAATATATTATTTATAAAGCCAAAAAAAGAGTGATGACTCTTGAAGCTCCCCTGACTCCGACTCTTGACTAGCGTTACCACGTCCAACTAATACGCTATCCGAAGCCCACAATTGGGCCACCTCCCATAGGTTGGGAACCGCTGATTTATGGTATTGTATGAATACAGATTTTGTTGAGAGACATTATTTTAAAATATACGGTAATATATATATATATATATATATATATATATATATATATATATTTGAAAATTTTGAAGTTATTCTATTATCATTTTCAACCCTATTATTCAAAAGTACCATTTTTTTACCACTAGTCATAAGAAAGGTTTTCAAATTAATAAATATATTATTTATTGTCAGTTCTCTGTTCTATCGAAAACGTATGAAGATTATTATTTTTGATAAGAGAACATAAATAAAATTATTCAGTCAAGTTTTAAGTATCTACCATTCTTTCAGGATGATATCTATAATCATGCTTTATTATTGAAACTCCCCAAATCCTTTATTCTTGCTTTTATGTAAATGAATCGAATTTAAAAGCAATATTTATTTTGTGAAACAGAATTCAATAAAATATAAATCCTAATTTCTTATTTCTCGGAAAATTCACATTTGATTATATCGGAGGCTATTTATTGATGATTCATGAAAAGACTAGATTTATTCAAGGGTATGAACAAATGAACTGATATTGTATTCTTTTATTATTTCTCTTGCATCTTAGTAGAAGAGAAGCAAAAATTCATTTAATAAATGACATTTGGAAACCATACGATTCCTAATAAGGAAAAGTTTAAGTTTTATCTAATAAGATTGATAATTAAGGGTGGTTCGAACACGGGTGGTACTGCCTTTAAAGCGGAGGTCTTCGCATGAGTCGCTAGTCATGGGGGTTATTTTACAGTGCCCGATATTATTATTCAGTGCCCTATTTTATGTCGCTTATTAATTATAAGCCACAATTACTTTAAACACATTTTACATGCTATTTACCAAATGTTTCCAATTTTGTGAATTCTTAAAACCCTCCGAGCGGCGCAAACGTCTTTTTACGTTTTTCATGTTAATTTCAAAAGCAGATAGCTCATATTTATATGTATATTTTTTAAGCAATCATGGATAAAGTATTTTTAACATTTCAGGGGTACAACTAAATACAAAAAAGATCGATTCAGTTACTTTAAAAGCTAAGTTTTCTAACCTGACAGCTAAAAGTTCAAAATAATTGGGCGCTCAGAGGGTTAATATTAAGAATGAAATAATTTAACAATTTTGTGATAAAAATACTTTTCATGTACTTTACTATTCTTGAAATGATTTGCTTGAATGTATTTATTATTCTCTAGAAAATTTAAAGTAATGCTAATTATGAGTTTCAATAATTTAGTTGGATATCATACTGATTAATTATTATTCAGCAATTTCAGAAATGTTTTGCATAGACTAGATAAGTACATAAATCTTTTTCCATTTGTTGCATCCATTTTATAAACTTTTTATACATGCGTTTTGTTAAAATTTTAAAATATTCTTACGTTAATGTTTTAATCCATTATCCGAAGTATTTTATCTTCTCATTTTCAACAGATATTCATGTGCTACCTAAAAAATTAGCTATAATAATAATAACTATAACAATAATATAACTAATAACATAATAATATAACTATAACAAATAAGACATAAATCAGCCTCCAATTTTTTTCTGTAATTTATTTTTATCAATGGTTGATTGTTGGCTGAGCGCGCCAGCCAATCAGGAATCTTCAGTCAAAATGTCAGATGGATGCGATGAATGGTAAAAGTAGTCTGCGATTCTTCTATTAAATTCATTCTCTTTAATATTAAAAGAAATTCTTTGATTCTAAATGAAAATTCTCTTTCATTATATAATTGTAGAAATATCTTCTGAAAAATATCTGAATTAAACTTTTCGCTCTTTTTCCGAGAAATTACCCTTTTAAAAGTTTGAATAAAAAAGTAGTCAGTGAATAAATTTGAATAGAAGTTCATAATACCTTTATAGTGATTTGTATACATGTGCAGTCGATTTGATTTCTTTAAGTGCTTGCAATGTTGTTTGCTAGGTGAATGTTTTGCTTTATCAACTGTTATAACATTATCCTTGAAAACAGGCTTTTGCTATTTTATATTTTTAATATTGTTAACAAATGTGCAGAAAACCCATTTTAAATGTACGTTTATTTCATTTTAATGTTGTAATGATTCTGTAAACTGTGTTTTAATCTCTGTACCATTAGCTGCAAATAAAGATTCTTGTTTTCGTACTTTTTTATTTTCTTTATTAATCTGAAATCTTCACAATGCACACAAACATTTACAATTCAGAGGTCAGAAATTGCTGAAATTTTAAATTGTCCCATGAATATTTTGTACGGATAATGGCTAATGCTGATTTGTTAAATTCATTTAGGGAAAAATACTAAAATAGACCGAGACAGAAATGAATTGTTAATTTCTAGTTTGAACCTTTATTGGTCATTTTATTAATTTGGACAATATATCTCAAGTATTTATTATCCTGGGATAATGATAATATATTGATGGGCCAGTTTCTTCCATAGATTTCTCATAATTTTTCTGATTCCTTTGTGCCTACTTAATTTTCGTAATCGATATTTGCGTCTTTTTTCAACAAGGCAACATGAAGGCTAAAATCTGATATCTACGCTGAGACAAGAAGGCGAGGACAAGCTCCATAATCAACGTCGGGACAGTCACAAGCCCTTCGAAAGAAGGATGCTCAGCATCATGTTTCAGAGCTGCAGAGACACCTGAAGAGTCACGTCTTGATGTAAATATCTAACGTCAATCAGAATTGAAGTGTGCATTGTACATTTACGCGAAACACGTGGGCAGCCTTTATGACCCCGCATTTAATTACGAACCATTCATTGACTGTGCTAATCAGTGATTTATAATAATGGGGACAACGGATCAAAATGTATCTAAAAATGTAATGCAAAGCTAAAATAGAAAGTGAAAATAGGAAGCTGTTCGTATGTGGTGCTCTGGCGCATTCGATACTTAAGCTCCCACTGAAGCTTGCTCATGAAGAAACACCAAATTTTAACTTTACTTAAAATAGCGGAAGCTTTAGAATGTTTCAGCAATGTACGCTTTTGCTTTGAGATGAATGTACAATGTCACACAAAAGAGCTATCGAAGACTTGAATCGAACAGGTAAGGTATTAATAACAACTAAATTACCATGGGAGGAATGATGGTCGTCCATTAGTTTTTACCTGTACAACTTAGGGGCACACCGGCAGATGAAACAAATGAATCATTAAAGGAGCATGTCAAAACGCTTAAAATCGTAACGGATATGAAAGTTCAACTGTATAACGACAATGAATCGGGACAATATATGGCTACTCTTTGAAAAATGGTCTAAGCCGATTTACAGCATATTCAAACGGTATGATTACATTAAATAGAGGATTTTACAAAGTAATGCATTGCACAGCGGAAAAGGTAAGCAAGATTTATCCGGAAATGCAAGCCGACATGAGGAATTGAGAATGTTTGTGTGAAAGGGCAGTTTTGACACCTACTAAAGAAACTTTATGACAGATAAATGAAAAATAAATATTTCACAAACAGAGGGATATACTGCATAATATAAAACGGAGGATACCGTAATGGTCAATGCAAAAGCTACATCATATTCTATAGTCTTTAAGTCTTTATAATTGTCAGGAGAGCCTTCCCATAAGCTGAGGTTGAATGCCGGTTTGCTAGCACTTTCGATGCGTAACCTCGATGCACCGACGCTCTCCAATGGTTATTTTAATTAACAGCTGTATTTGTTCATACTTTCAAGAGTATTACCATATTTTTTTTCAAATATTGAAGTAGTATATTCATACATTGATATCAAGATGTATAGTGTTCCTAAAATTGAATTTCGTTTCCGAGTGTAATCAGTATTCATTAATTATGACACACAAATGTTATTTAGCTGAGAATCAAAAATGATATTTAAGTATTAGACCCAAAAGGGGAGGCATAAACACAAGTTGATGTCTTCCAAGACATAAATATACTTAATATTTTCCATTCAAGTGTTAATGAACTATAATATGATAATGAAAAAAGCAATTTGGCTATATTTTTTTTATTTTAAAAATCAGTTCTCACTATCTACAAATTTTCTTATATATTTATTATATTTTGTAATTTATATTTTTATGATATATATGGAGATTGATTTGCTTTATTTCTGATTCTATTCATAACTCATTGGGTCAGCCAAGGAATTCTCCTACCATGTCCTTCAGACGGCAGCCGCCAAATTTCGATGCCAATCGGAGAATGCATCATTCTACGCTAGTTGTGCTGTTATCTTTGTGAAATTCGATACTATGGACATGGTAAAGATTTACTCATATTATTTTCTTCAGTTTATTAGTAAATAAGTGTATTTGGAACACAATGCTCAGAAAGGGTGAGATTAATATTAATATTTTTTGTTACATTTGTCGAGAGTTTACGTTTGCGTCACAAAAGCGCAATGACACACCCTTTATAAGAACTCCATACAAGTTATAAACTTTCATTGCAAGCCTGCCCATCAGGATAAAGCATGGCTCCACACATGTGCTGTAATCATTGTAACCATGGTTTCCGGACATATGTGTAACAACTCTTTGTCAGTGCCTGAAAGAAACGAAGTGTACCATCAAATTTGGTCTTTGTAATGTATAATTTGTTTAAAACGTAAAAAATTCATTATTTGCTTTCTCTCATTAAATTCTTCTCTGGCATCTATGGTTCTGTAAGCGATGAGCATGACCAATGCTGCCATCAGGATATATCTTGTATGGAAAGAAGATACCAAGAGAAATAGGGCCCTTAACGGGTACAGTGTTGTTAGACTACTACTGGAATGTTACCTATGAAATACATGTAAATTCATAAAAAGAGGAGTGCTGTAACGAAACATCATACATGCAATTAAAATCCCAATTCCCTTGTGTTATTACATTTTTAATAGGAGTATTTTTAATAACCAAAAGAATATCTTGACACTTCTTGTGCTGTAAGAATCCTGTAGTACATCATATATTGTATGTTCATAGTTTCATTTTAGTAACAGTTAATAAATATAGTAAATTTGAGCTTAACCAAGATTTTCATTGTCATTTTCGAATTTAGCTCCTCAAAATCATTAGGAATCTGCAAACTTCCTTTCAAAAGTAAATAAAATGTTTAAATTTGATGACCAGCGTTAGTAGACAGCGTGTCAAGGATTTCCAAAAGCAAAAAACGGCACTTAAAGGTTTTTCCATCCATTGCCATCATCACAACGGAATTGTTTTTATCCTTCCGGCTGCCACAGGAAATTGAACCAGGCGTTCTACTGCTGTACGACAATTTCATGAGCTGGATTTTATGTTAGGAAAGCAATTGTTTTAATACTACTCACTCTTGATCTTTCGAAGGATCCCCCCTTAAGATATTTATCATGTTCAGTTGAGCCAACAGGAATGTGATGAGCCTTGTGATACCTTGAACCGTGGCTGTATACATTTATGCTGTATATTTCGTGTGATGGGAACAAGTTACGCGTAACTTGGCTTTCATTGTTCTTAGAAGATTCCGTTTGCACGGAGCTGGTTCAATCATCTCAAATGGCTGCAATGAATGCTTGTTTTTGATGTAGTTTTGGGACCAATCAGAAATATGTGGACCAGATTTTGGAGTCCCACGTAAGGCTGCTTAAGATGTTGTTGGCCAAATATTTTGCTAATGTGGGACAATGCTCGCTAATATTGAGAATTTCTGGTGAAGGATTACTCTGAAACTAAAAAGATATTTTCAAATAACTTGGCAAAAATTGTCTTTTGATATGAGAACGATTCTACGTTAATAGGATGTCTTAATCTAGGATGTCTTGGTTTGTTACAAGAGTTCCCACACCATCCACAAATTCAAACGTTAAGCGAAATTCCTGAATAAATGATCAGCAGTATAGTAAACTATGAAATTAACATGTGAAGTTTATATTTATTTAAGGAGTTAGGATAGATATATATATATTTATTAGTTTACTATGAGGAGACCACATAGTGTATAAGAAATTTATTGCAGAACAAGAAAGATAATTGCCCTTTCATTTTTAAAGTTCCTAAATTTGAATTTAAATTCAATATTTTGAGATGAAACATTTTAAAAGCATGACAATTTAAGCAAAATTATGCTTCTGCACATTTTTTTTAAATTTCTGGTAAATAACAGTTTGATTTTATTTCTATCAATAATCGTTTAATCTGTCGAGTAGTGTATGTTACGAATTTTAGTGCAAGAGCTTAGGCATAAAATAAAGTAAGAATACAATAAGAAGCCAAAATTTTTAGCCTATTCGCCAAACGGTTCCTAGCTTTGAAAAAAGGGGCAGCAAACTGATTATGCGTCAGTTGTATCGCTGTATTTTTTAAATTACAAGAAGGTGTGAAAGATGTGTTCTTGTTTTGTTATTTAGGAATTAAATATAATTTTAGAGTTTTCTGCATTATTTTACGAATCAATAATTGTTTTCAGTCATCTTTGGGAGGTTAAAATCATGAATTCTGGGAGCATACTATGCACGGAGCACTGATATTTCTTTGTACACATGAATAAATACTAGGACGGAGTTAAGAAAATGTCAAACCACAAATAATGATTGCATGAATCTTTTCTTTGACTTCTCTATTTGTCATACGCTCCTTCTTTTACTTTTGTAAAATTAAAGTTGGTACAGGTTATTTACATTAAAATGCATAATAAGATGAAATGTTATTCAACACGTAATTAGAAAATGACAAGTAATCACCGAACAAAAAAGTTTAATGACAGGAAAATATATTTGTTTCTCTGTCCGAATGTTCAAAATCAAAGATGAATACAAAAAAAGCTGTCTTTTCCGCCAGAGTTTCATAAATCTTCCCTGATCGATGCGTTGTTTTCCCTGAATATAGTTTTTGCATTATGTTTACGACACGAAAATATGTTTCAATTTTGATGAAATATTTCGAAAACTTCTCGCCACAAGCGGTTTTCCTTTCCAATCTTTTTTTATTTGAAAACATTTTCTGAAGATAAAGACTGATTTTGTTCGGCGAAATAGTGTGCTTATCCAGTAAGCAACATATGCATTTTTCTTCTTCGTATTAATATTTCAGATATTTTTCAATATGTTGTGAAAGAAAGCATGCGCTTTTTTCTCATCTTCAAGCTTCCTCTCTTTCTCATGTATATAAAACATGAGTGTTCTCCTTTTACTTTCTCGTTTACTCCGCTAAATGCATAGTTTTGGGTTATCTTTGTCTTGAAGTAAAAATAATTGGTATACGTTTTGGAACATTTTCTATTCCCGTTATTGACTGGGTACAGCATTAGATACCAATTTAAAATTCTCATGTAAAGACCGCCTAATGAATTTTTACTTTTTTGGGGCGTTTCCTTTTTTTGTTATTACTTTTTACCATATGCGGAGAAGTACAGATAAATTCCTTAATGGGTTTGTTCAGAATTAGAGATGGGCATATAATTTTGATTCAAAGATCATATGCCAAATTTCATACATCTGGCTCATTGTGTTTTGGAGTTATCGTGTTCAAATACGCTCGGGGAGACAAATTTTATCCAAAATTAACTAAATATATGTTATTTCCGTGTAAAGATTACATACCAAATTTCATTATTCCAGCTTTTTGCTCTTTCATTAATTGTGTTCTCAGACGGTGTAACCTCATTCAGAAAATGGTCTTTCGGACTCCTTTTGGTCTAACTTTCGAGCGATCGACTTCGAATTTTTTTGGAAAATTACCATATTTTACTTTGTATAATCTAAATTGTAAGTATCGAATGTTGTGTTTTTTTATGTGTAAAATACGATGTCGCTAGTATTGACAACCTGAAATTTCATCATCAGGTGAAATATCATTAGAAAATGATACTTTCTAAGATCCATGTAGGTTATGTCATTTGAAGATAAAAGAGTAGACTTAAGCCTCCACGTGGCTGAAAGCGTGGTGGCTGTTTATTTTTGGCACTTCATTTATTATTATTTCCAAAAAATTCAGGAGCAGAAAATTAATCTAAAAATTAAAATAAATTACTGCTTTACAATTAAAAACGAAAAGTCTACAGTAATAATAATAACAAAATATCTCGGAATGCAAGTTCAAAGTTAAATTTAAAAAGACAATTTTCTCAAAAATAATATGGAAAGGAAAAGAAATGCTTTATTTAGCTAGAGAATTTGCAACATCGGCGGAAATTGAAGGATTAATGGGAAAGGTGATTTCACTTTCCAAATGTAACAAGCAAGTGGGATTTGGTTTGAAACTTTTCAATGAGTTAAACATGAATCTCAGTCATGGTGTTAAATATTATCAAAACAATGAAAGAAGACGAATTCACAATTTTCAAATGATCTATTGAAGAAAGTTAAGAAAGGCGTTCAAGGAGAAGAAGAAATCATTTTTTTTCAAGATGCTCAGCTTGCTTGCATTTATGTGGACGATCAGAACGTTGGTGTTCAAGATAATTCTCTTCAAACAGAAAATTTGTTAGGTCCACTGTTGAAGGAATAAAAGAAATATTTGTAATAAATATACGAAGTGCTGCCACGACCTCAAGATGCGCTTTCCAAAGTTATTAAGCTACCCAGAATTAATGGAAATACATTTATGTTCTGACTCACCTGAATCCCATGACTTTCGGTTACATTTTCGCGAAAACAATGCAATATTAGCCTTCGCATCAATGGGTACAGAGTAAGCATTCTAACTGAATTCTGATCTTAGTGTTTCAAAATTCAAGATCAAATGTACCGTGAATTTTAACCTTTATATAGCAAAACCAAGTCAAAAGCAAACCAATCAAGCTCTACTTTTTTTTGTAATAACCGCTAGGAGACACAGTGTCTTCACTGTAGCCAGCAAATAGAGCTGGGTTTGCAAAGCAAACCTGGGAGTATTGAGTAGTATGACGTCTCCCCCACCTCATTCCCACGACAGCGGACCACACAACGAAAACTCCGGAGCGCGGAGTGGAAAGTAAAAAGAGTCATAGAACGGAGTTGCAGAAACGGCCCGGTCTTATGCAAACACAGAGGGGTGCAGGGAGTGATCGCGGTATCGTTTGAGTGATCCACACACGTGCAGCCGATAAAGACGTGCAGTTAAGAGTTGAGCGTTTCCAATCAAGATCTTGGAGGGAAGCACACGACTGCGGTTGGATATTTGTCAAGCTGAAGGACAAATTGCCGATAAATAATTGATGAGCCACTCCCCTGACCTCTAAGGGAAAGGGTTTAAGAAGGAATGTAAGAGAGAACAGGAGAGGACGATCGGATAGAGAGAGCTGAGAAGAACACACGCGGAGAGCTAACTCCGTTGTGTTGTTTTTCGAGATCTGAACTTAGATGAAACTGGCGTAGTTTTGACCCCATGACTGTAGCCAAATCTTTGGCTGGACTAGCTCCTATGGTGAGCTGTCGCATGTAATAGAAGCATCTCTTTGGTGGATTGCGTGAATTTACGAGCGTTTGTATAACCTCGTTGGCATATAGCGACACTCGGTGTCTTCTTACTCATCCTGAGGAAACCAAAGTCGGAGCCTGGCTATAAGCATCCCTGTGGTGGATTTGCTGCAATTTATTGAGCGTTCTAATACCCTCAATTTCATATTCCGATCCTCGGTGTTTTCATAACTCGCCCGGAGTTGCTATAGTTTGCTGAACTCTCATAGTTGGTGAACTTTATGATAAAGTTGCTTCGCGAGGAAACTCACCGTTAGCAACTTCGACTAAATCAAGTTACGCTTATTATTGACTCTCGCGATGCATATCCGGGACTTGTTATTCTTTATTCTTGAATGTACATATCACTTGTAAATTGATCTGTAAATAGTCAGTTATTCAAGAAGTTTTATTAAATTTTGATATGCTGAAATCCTGTGACTTCTTTAAGACTGTTGATCTCTGATCAGACCCCGGTAATACTGGGCGACGACATCACAGTAGCAAGGAGCCTAGGAGTTGGCGATCTATGGCAAGAAGTGGGGAAGGTAGAGCCCTAGTATAAGTTAAAATATAATCAAGATACATATTATACTTCGTTTACTATGAAAAATATCCAGAAAGAAGTTCACATTGTTAACATATATTTCAATTGAAATTTAAGATGTGAAATCATTTCAGCATTTTTTTTTCTTTTGTGCAAAAATATACAATAATAAACCAGAAGAAGATGTTTAAAATATCAAAAGGCACATTTAATTTGAGGATGTTATGCAGTAGGCAACCAACTCTCATTCTCAGATATACCAGCTTTCGCAAAACATTGCAGAAAATTACTAAAGCCACGTTTTTAAAATTGCATAATAAGTAACCTGCTGTCAAACAGTACGGAGATGGTTGAATTTTCCATTGAAGATTAGACACTAGTTATACAGGGGGCCTGAAATCCATAAAATACTAACTGGTTCCCAATTGTTTAACTATACCAAATTAGGTTTTCCTCTAGATTTAGTTTAGTTTAGTTATATTAACATCCCGATTTGAAGCAACACGATGGTTATTTTGGGACTACCTCTTAATTTTTAACCGTAACAAATAAGGAGGACTAATCCTGGGCCAATACACTCCTTCCCTCTCCAACTGTTTCCCTTTAAGAAAAGTGTTTGTAAAGACTGAAGATTTCAACGGACAAATAAAAAAAGAAGCAACTTTATTACACGATTTCAAAAATTAAAATATTCTTCTGCATTTTGTCACTACTTTTCTTACATCCGACTAAAATTCAAACCTTCTAAAATATAATAATCATTTCATACAACTTTCTATATATCTCTATATAGAGGGTGATTCAAAAAATGTGGCCACACTTTAATGGTAAATCAGGCATACGATATGCTTTTCAGAATCGCATAGGAACATGGTTGCGGAAATGCCATCTGGAGGCAGCAGATGGCATATAAAATAGAACAACAGTGGAGAAAATACCGATATCTTTCTGAATCTTAATGGTATTGAATTGGAAGTTTTATATATGTTGCGCTATATTTATGGCTTCGAAGTTGAGAAAGAAAAATTACGATACCTTCCACGCATGCGCAGTAAAAAATTATTTACAATAAATGCTAATATCTTCTTCATTTTTGACGTATTTAATACTTCTCTATTATTTTGTCACGTACCCTATAAGTTTGATATAATTTCAATGGGAACTCTTTAAGTTATAAGTAAAAAGTATGCGGAAACATTTGTGATTTTTTTAAAAAAACCTTTATATCTTACCGAATATTCGTGCTATTTTTACGTTGCGTACGTCGCATAAAAGAATTGATAAAAGTTGCAAACCATTTTCAGCATTCTGTGAAGCGGAGTAAGACAAAATCATTCTTCGAGTTCATCAATTTTTGGTAGGTTCCCTGAATGCCCACGTGACTGAATCTTTCATGTAAATTGTGAGTTAAAACCTATTCTTTATATGGTCGAAGTTCAAGGGAAATTCATCAGCCTTTCGAGTGATATTCGAAAAAATTGGAAATTTGCTTCAGTATGCCTCACCTAGACTTAACGTTATGTTAGGCACAAGCAAGTGCATCCATCTGCTTGACAGAAATCTGATAATGCACATTTTTTTCGAATTTCTCCATAAAGGCTGGATGAATTTCCCTCGAACTTCTAACATAAAAGGAATAAGTTGTAATTCAGAATTTACATCAAATATTTTGTCACTAGAGCATTCAGGCGACCAACCAGAAATTGTTGAAGTTGAAGAGGGATTTTGGCTCATCACGCTTCACAGAAAACTAATAATGGTTTGCAACTTTCATCAATTCTTTTGTGATGCTTGGAATTTTCACATGCATTTTCGTAAAAATAGCACGGATATTCGGGAAAATATAAAGGTTTCTTTAAAAAATCCCAAATTTTTCCGCATGTTTTTTGCTTATAACTTACAGAGTTTTCCTTGGAATTTTATGAAACTTACGGGGTTTGCGAGAGCCCTTAGAGAAGTTTTCTGTCAAAATTTCATGTATATACGTTCAATAGTAAAGGATATAAGCAATTGTAATAAATGATTTTTTACTGCGCATGCTCGACAAGTAGCTCGATTTTTCTTTCACAGATTCAGAGCAATATATATAGCAGAACTTATATAAAAATTTCAGTTCAATACCGTTAATATTCAAAAAGATATAGGCATTTTGTTCAGAGCTGTTTTATGTTTAATACCATCAGCTGCCTCCAGATGGCGTTTGCGCACCCATGTTCCTCTGCGATTCTGGATGCTTATTGTAAACCTGACTTTCCCTTAAAGTTTGGCCAAGTGTTTTTGAAACACCCTGTATATATAATAATGTCATTGTTTGTGCGTACGTGTGTGCGATGTTTAGACGTAAATATTTGACTTACAGACCTGAAATTTGGCACACAGGTTGTACTAATGGTGAATCAATGCACTTCGGCACCCGAATTTTAAAATTCAATATAGAAAATTTTTTATTTAATATTTTGTGGTATTTTGTGTGATTTTTCATATTCATTTCTCCTTTGAATTTATTTTAATAATCGTAACAAGAAAATAGATACACTATGAACAAACAATTTCCGTTCTAATTAAGTTTATTTTAAACGTCTAAACGTTTGTTTTATAAGCAATATTTTTCGTCTAAACATCACAAACACGCGCGCACACACACACAACATTGCCATTTATAAGTATAGATTAATATACGTAATATCTCGGAGAGCTTGGTTTGCAGCTTCCACAAAAATGTTGGTGAAATGAAATATGAAAGTAAAATGTATTAAGATATTAAATCAGCCTTCAACAATGGAAGGGAAAAATGCAATTAAATATTTGTTAAACAATGAAAACGGTTTGAATTGTGTGCGTGTTGCAATAATAAAAAGTGTTGTTGTAAATTATACTAAAAATATTTTTCAAAAATTTATTAAAATTAGAGAAAATATTGTTCGGCAATTTTTTTCGTTGAAAAGAAACTTTTAGACGTTTAAAATAAACTTCATTAGAACGGAAATTGTTTGTTCTTTTTTTTGGTGTATCTATTCTCTTACTCCGATAATTTGAAAAATGCAATGGAGAAATGAGAATGAAAAATCACATAAAATACCACAAAATATAAAATAGAATATTTTCTAGATTCAGTTTTAAAATTCGGGCTTCAAGGTGCATTGAGTCACCATTAGTACTACTAGTGTGCTAAATTTCATGTCTGTAAGTTCAATATTTTATGTCTAAATATCACACACCTCAAAGCTCGAATTTTAAAATTCGGGCTTTGAGGTGTTCTTGAGCTTCTTAAATAATCAAAAAAATTATTTATTGTTTTGTGTTTTCTGGGTGATTTTTCTCACGTTTTTGGCCGATCTATGAGAAATAATGATCCTAGAAAAATAATCGATGTACCAGATAGATGCAGATTGAGAAAACAATTATCGTTTAATGACGTTTGTTTTGAATGTCTAACGTAATTTCCTGAATTTAAAAATAGTCAACAGGACGGAGATACAGCTTAAACTATTTTGTTGGGCAAAAACCACAGGATCGTCATGATTTGTTGGCAAGAGTCCTTCATCTAAAGCAGAAAAAACTCATGAATCTTATTACCAAGCAAGGAGTTTTGGAGAAGTGTCGTATGTTATACGATAGAGTGTCAGAAGCGAGGACTTCCTCATGCCCACATTTTCATTTGGCTCAAAGACTCATTACTCGTTCAGAGTGTGGATGGCATTATTAGCGCATAAATCCCTAATCCAGAAGAAAACAAAAATCTTTTATGCATTGTAACAAAGCAGATGGTGCACGGCCCATGAGGAAGCATAAATCCACTTTCTCCATGTATGAAGGATGGAATTTGCTCAAAGACATAACCACGCCATTTTTTGAAAGAAACACAATCAGGACAGGACATATATACACTATAACGTCGTAAGTCTTCACAAGATGTGGGAGTTACTGCAAACATCAGTTTTCGAGGATCAGAAGCGTCCGTGGGACAATACTTGGATTATACCGTTCTGCCCTTCGTTAAAAAAAATTTTCAATGCTCATTTCAACGTAATCAGGATGCGCAATCAGGTTGGTTCAGGGTAAAATGAATAACATTCACATTTTCATAGTCATTAAATATTTCTGATGCTCATTTATTAATAATGTTTTTTTCTAAAGGAAAATGAATAATAACAAAATAATAATGGCACGACTATAGTCCATGCATTGTACACATTGAATAGAATGAAATAAATATATTCAAAAATAATTCTAATAAATATATTTCATCAGACTAATTGATTAACACTCTTTGTTCAAATCCTAGAGATGAACTTCCGAATATCAGCTTAGATACTAAATTTTTCCAAGATAAAATACTGCTTATCCTTTCCATTATGCAAAAGTTACCAAAATTGTGGATATAATGGCTCTTCTTAAATCAAAATCTATTTACACACACCTCCTTTGCTGAAAATATTTTAAGACAATTTTCTAAAATTTGCTTCGAAAAATTGGTAGCAAAACAAATATATACTGATTTTCTTATTTCTCTGAAATAATACGTTTTAAAATGGCATAGCTTCAGACGTTATTACTTTTTTTTTTAAATTTTAGATAAAGAAAAGCTTCACTTACAATAATTTTTATTCCTTGAAATATTTTTCACAGCCCATTGTATTTTATCATGGTATTAAGGAAATCAGGACTGGTTAATGAAAGGTCGGGATTTCTCTAGTTATTTGGAGACAGTGTATGAATTTATCATTCATCATCATCATAAATTTTAAAGAGTGTTAATCGGATTTCCTTCAAAGAAGAAAAACACATCTTTCTTTGCGTTAAATATTTTTTGTTATGATTCACGGAGGAGTGGCCGAATTTTGACCGGCGCCAAGATTGTATCTGTATTATAACTTCAATTATATTAAATATTTGGGGCGGAAAATAGGCAAATTATGTTGTAACGATGTAAATAGTGTGTATGAAATCATTTTTAAGCGAAGGCGTTCCGTACTTACAGTTACAGAACAAGTGTTTGGATTTAGATAACTTCATTAATTATTTTAGCAACAGAGAAAATTTCATACGCTGTTTTAAATTTATTAGCCATAAGAATGTACATGCTCTCATCAGTTTTTTTATAATTTTAATAAACCTAAAATAATTTATTGATTTACATTTATTTTAAAATGCTCCTTAATGAGCTGTTATCAAGCAGTCTCGTTCAAATTATTCTTCGTCGTGGAACAACAGGGATTTCATTCAGAAACACATTAAACTTCCGTTTCATTAAAATTCTTAAGGTGATCTCGACTCCATTTATTAATGTCAGGCTAGTGAAATCTATTTAATTATTTCCAGCTAACCGCCTACTGTCGAGAGTAGATTAATTCGCGGTGTCTCATTGCGACTCCTTTGAACGTATCACTGTCAAGTGCCCACACATTTCATAGATGATCAGTGTGTTGTCCATTTCGTGGAAATGTTTAAGGCCGAAGACATCTTAGTACAAATCCATTGGGAGTTGTAAAATTTGCACATAATCAGGTGGAAGAATTTAAATTAAGAATAAGTATGAAGTGTACTTGTTCGTAATGAATATTTTTCTCAGGAGTTTGTTAATTTTGGTGCAAAACTTAGTTAATATCCGAAGAAATTAGTTCTTAGTTCGTATAATAAATTTCTATCAAGTATAAGTTAAGTTTTTATGTTTTCCTAATAATTAATAAATTTGTTGCTAGCTTATTCTGTTAGTTTCAAAGGATTTGAATCTGGGCCATTTTGAATTTTCTTTCGGGTTGTAAACCATGAAAGATTATAATTACCATTTTTAATAATCTTTCTCGTAATTGAATTTATATGATTTTATATGCTTTTCTGAGACTGCTCTGACATAAACTTTAGTCCCTTTGATCCATCTACAGATTTTGATATGGCTCAGTTTTTGCATTTAAATTGATTGAAAAATATCCCAATCAAAACAAGCCATCAACAGATTTTGATATGACTTTTGTTTTTAACTGAATTGTTTACAAACAATATCCCAATCAAAACACATAAATTTAATTTCCAACTTTATGATATGTTTCTAAAAAAGTAAATAACGCAACAGACTTTTAACTCTGATGGGGAAAACTGATTATATTGATTTTTTCTCTTTGATTCTTTGAACATAAACTTTCCCAATTTTTAACTATTTTAATCCAGAGATCTCAATGAGTTAAAATACAACCGCATGTTATATAGAAAATCATAATTATAACGCATACTATCCCTTCTTGTAAGGTTACATGTAATTTGAGTTTTTCGTATGAATTTAGCACCAATCTTATTGCTGAATTAATATATTTCTGAAGCTTTTTATTTTTAAATGTTCATTATCATAAAAATGCAATACGGTGCTTGACGCGTTTTTATTAAATGGTTTATAATGCAAATAAAAAGGTGTATTATTATAACAATATTAAAATTTTCCAAGCGAAACTACTTATCGGATTTTGTTATTTTTATTGATAATAAAAAGTATAACATATTTTAATGATTTTTAAAATAGAACTTTATGTTTTTCTTAAGTCAATAACTTTTTCTCACGTTTTGATACCCTATTATTACTCCACACTTAAAAAAAATGAAAATAAACTTTTTGGTTCTATACAACTTAACACGTAACAGATAATCAGACTATAATTACTTATGAGGAAAATTAAATTTCACGTTTAAAATTCTAATGATAAAAATTTAGTTAAGTTAAACTAAGTTTAGTTAATAAACCATTTTGCTAAATGTAGCACTATAGTACTTTATTCGAAATTTAAAAGAATTACTTATCTATAAGCATTTCATATCACTTCCTTTTTCACATATTATATTACTTTTTCAAGATAAGATTCAGAAATAGGATGAAGAAATTTGTCTGAACATTCTGGTTTAGAGAATTTTGTACATTTTGACACTGAAATTGAAGAACGTCTTTATTAAAAGTAATCAGCATCATAATGTTTTTTTTTCCTTTCTATGAGGAATAGTACAATATCCAGTACATATACATTAGGTATATGTACTTGGAAATAAGCACATAAGATAATTCACATTCTATTTTTATCTTTTCTATAAACATTATTAGATTACGTTAATATCAAAGTGAAGAAATATGAACATAATAGAATATGCTAACAAACGTAACCAAAAGCCGTCACTTCTGGGAAGTAATTATATTAAGAAAGTTTCCGCTCCAGGAAATTATTGCAGAAAGTTTAGCACTCAATAAGTTGTAATTAATTTTACGGTGCGACGGAACATTCATCGCTAACTTTCTTTTGAAGATTTAATTTGCCCATAGAAGCCAAGAAGAAAGGCAAATGGATTTCGACACTCTGATATGAGCTTGGAAAAGGATATAAAGATACATGCTGACGGCTGGCACACAAAACATTTTACTGTTATTGTCACAAATGAGATAGAAACACAAGATAAAGATTGTATAGGTAAGACAGGGTATCTTCAACTAAATTTTAAGACCAACATAATAAATAATATCCTACACTTCAACATTCCTTTGTACTTAAAATCAGAGTTCACAGTAAAAGAAAGAATAAATGAATCAAGAATTGTGTATTAAAGTGCGTATATACTTGATACCTAGATCCGTATACCTAGTTTCAGTTTAATACCGCCTATCATATATATGGTTTTGTGTAATGATGATAAAAATTGTTCATTATACATATATTGAGCATCGGTGATATAAGATGCAAATATAGCTGATAGATGATAGGAAACAAGAGAATGAGTTTCTTCTCTATTTCAGAAACTTACGAAATTCTATTACATTATTCTAAAAATGTTCCTAACATTTTAATCGAGATGAAAATGAAAAAGAACTAAAATATCATGGAATTCATTTTACTTTAAATAATCATAATCTTCTTTAAAAAATGGATGTGAATCACTCAATGCCATCAGAGCTCCTCAAATACTCTTGTTTTTTCCCCTTGTTAAATCAAAGTATCATATGCATTGTTAGCATCATTTATATTAGAAAGTTATTTGTACATAAAAAAATGATCGATGTTCGTAATTTTAATGTTCACAAATTTAGGTTAAATCTAGGTTGAAATACAAAGGCGCTTGGATAATTGAAACCAAATAACAATAAACTGCTGTAATCTATTTCAAATAGATGCGAAATTATACGAAACTCAAAAGCAATTTTCAATAATGGTTTCTCAGGGCCTTACTTCCTCTGGGCAGATCAGTGTCGGCGTGGGAAAATAACTAATTAATAATGGTTTCTGAAAAATGTTGACTCTACTTTCTCTTAAATTTAAGATTTGCCTATCATTAGGAATTACCATCATTAGTATATCTTTTAACTAAAAAATGAAGTTTATAGAGTCTTTTTTTTATGGAGTAATACTTTTGAAAGTATAATATTCACAAAAACTATTCGACCTTGACACTTTGATGAATGTCACCATTTTAATGGCCCCTTTGACCGAAAAAATATGTCTTTGGAATTATTTCTAAGTGATAGTCCATATGTAAATGAACAGGTCAACTCAAAAATGTGGGAGGATTATTCATTAGGTTTTATATAATATTACATTCAATTTACTGTCAGAGAATATTGTTTAACTGTTTTCGATTTTGCTATTAAATTTTTAATTTTGGTATGGTACAGTGAAAATTAATTCCTACATAAAATTATGTTTGAGGAAAGAAAGAAAATTCCTTATAATAAGAGGAACTTTTATTTCTTTGAGTATTTAAATAAGATATATAAATGAGTTAGATTTCAATGTTTACAAATAAATCGAAATATATATTTTTCAGTACTTCAGTACTCAGCAACTTAAGGCAGTTAAGTTCGAAACAATAAATGTATTTAAACAAAGAATTTTTATTTAGAATTTAAAAACACGTTAATCAGCCTCGATAAAGCATTTTAATTATTTAATTTATTTTTATTCGATTGCCATTCATATATCAACCTTGATTACTTATTTTATCGTTCTATTTATTTAAACTTTAGGAAAACTAAGTCATTTTGTTTAAGAATATGTGTACCACACACAGATTTCATACTGACAGAGTTACTGTTATTTTTCACCTTCGAAAATGCAAATATTCTCTGAATCAGTCAAGGGATAATACACTTTAGACTACGTTTATTCCAAGGATTTTCTTGAAACCAAGGGGATTTTTCAGGATACTCTTAGCGCACCGAAAGGCAAATTTATTGATTGTTTTTCTTCTGTTATCAAACAAAACACATTTTTAAAATTGAAAATAAATAAAAGAAATGTTTTACTTTTTCATTAGCATTCTTCGCAGGTTAAGTAGAGAAAGAGCGTAAAGCTACAGAAAACTTTTAAAAACTACAATTGCAGAAAACTACATTGCAACTTAAATGTCTTTCTTTTGTTGTCAACCATAGATTTTTTTGTCATGTATGTTTTTTTCAGTTGCAGTTTATTTCAGTTGTATAAACCATATGTATCAAATAAGAATATGAAATATATTTTCGGTAGTATTTTGATTTTTACATTAAGGATGGAATTGGAAATTTCATTGGATAAAATATCAGTCCTTGTTTGTTTTCGAAAAATACATTGTAAATTTATTGGTAAAATGTCATGTAAGGATCAATAATTCCAAATTCCAATCAGCAATTGGTTGCGTTCTCCAATGTTATTGTAATATATCCTATAAGCTTCAACATACATCAGGATATCTAAATTGACGGGAAGAAAATAAAAATAACAATTTTGAAATTAAATAGGTTAAGAAACTTTTTCACATACCAAAACACAGTTCAAAATATAAGTAAACGCATTTTTAATATCAGTAAATAATCAATACTTCAGCTTACTCATTTTTAGTAAGCAAATTAAAATAGATCTGATTTTTATGTGAACTGAAATATTGACTAATTTATGCTTCAATTCTTATATCAGAGAATATAAAATGTCTGCATTTATTTTTGGGAATTATTTTCCTTTTTAAATAATATACATTCCTTAAGGATGAGTAAAGACATGAGTCTTGCAAATGAAAAAAAATGTACTAATTCGATACTTTAGTGAGAATAAACAATTTCAAGGTAATATTTCCAAAATATGTATAGGAAAATATACAATTTAAAATTTATAAATTAATAAAATTGTTTTAATATTTATATGATTTTAATAAAAATAACTCATAATGAACAACAAACGAGAAAGTGTGCAATTTGAAACTTGATTGAATCTTAATATTGCATCTCTCGGTTTCCTCTCAAAAAACTTTTATTCCCATCAAAATCAAAGAATTTCGATTGAGGTCCATTTTGATAGGATCTATTACCATACCTAAATGTATGCAAGAAATGTAATATTTTATTATGCAGTGAAAATGCAACCGATTATATTACATGCATCGAATAAAATATATAGCAAATTTGTAACGTCATAAAGTCTATTTGTATTAGATTTAGTACCTCGATGCTTAATAATTTCTGATTGATTAAGATCTAAGTCAGCAAAGGAATCATGCGCAAAAAGACATTGAATTTATCCACATTTTACCTGTATCCAAGTAAGATGTTCAACTTCGCTTATTTCGACACTACCAGGCAGAAAAACTGGAAAAAGAATATTCGCAACTCTTCTTTTAACCTCATTATCGTATATTAAATATCCGTTATGTTTGTAAAAATCTTCATCAAAAGGCAAGAAATTTATGCTTGGAGATCATACTACACAAAATCTTGCAGGATAAAACATGGTTCATTTAACCAGTGTTTAGGCTAATAATTACACGAACAATGACGTGTATGTAAAATAATTCGAAACTTACAATATGGCATGTGGTTCAGTAGAATGAATTTCTTACAGTTGGTTCTATCTAGAGATTAGACAAAAAATTGCGAATAATATTCAATTATGAATGCGAAATATCATAAAGCTAATTAGGTCTGGAAGCCTTGGCTCATTAATATCTCAGCAAAAATTAACCTTAAATATGTGGCGGTCAGCATTCCACAACACTATCAAAAACGGATAATAGTTTATATAAGGCAAACAACAAATTGAGGCAAAAATAACTTCTAATCATAAAAATCAATGCTTTGGCAATATTTTACCAATTTGCCAGTTCTTCACTTTTTCCTTCCTTTCATTTCAAATTCTTGAGCTAAGATCAATACCGGAATGTACACGAACAAGTTCAGTCACAGTCTTGAGGGCCCACCAACAAAAGAAATCTTACTTATTTTCTCACAATGCACATCGTTACGCAATATCCACCAAAAGAATCCAAATTCAATTGATATTAGAAACATATGAAATGGACACCAGGGAAATGGCGGTTGGTTACTCTCCCATCGGGGAAGAAATTCTATCAAGAATCTTCGATAAGAGACAAAAATCTCCAAGTCAACCACTTTCTTGAATTGATCAATGAGAAATAGTATCGAGGCATTGTATCCCAATCCAGTACATAAAGATCAACTTAAGATAAAAAAAACCCATCAGGTATAATTATTATTATTAATAATTATGTTACTTTTCTAAACTTGATATTTTATTTTCAAAAATTTACGAATGCCTTACAATACATATTTTATTGAAAATATAATTTTCCATCATGCATAATATCACTATACAAAGCTACTTATTTTGGTAGAAATTGTTAAAAAATTATCAAATGAAATTAAAATGCATAACTTGAAATCCATAAGCTGTCAGTTGGTTGACTATTACATTATTGCATCTAATAATTCTTCCTCCTAAAAATAAAAATAAATAAATAATATATCTAAAATATGCTTGAAATTTCTAACGAATTATTCCGGCTTAAATAATTTAAAATTTGTCTGAAAATATTTATTCATAACATGTTTCAGTAATAAACTAGTATAAGTATTTCGTAACCACCCTTCATTTAACTAAATAAAAGTTTATACTGCCTGAAGATCTTAATTCTTTCATGAAACTCTATTCTATGTATTTCATGATAATTTGATTTATTATACGCCTAACAGTGTTCTAGGAGAGATTGTTCTTTATTGGTCATATATCTTTCAAATATATATTTCTGAATTAATATGGTTTAAAATTGTTGTACTAATCATGCACTTTTGAAGGAACAGACTTTATATATATATGATTAGATCGGCCATTAAATGTGATGAATGACCGAAATAGCTTAGAGGCTTCTGTTGCTTCTCTATCATTCGTGTCCGTCATAGTAGACAGCTTCATAGTTTAGTTTAATTATATTAATGTCCCGTTTTGAAGCAACACGAGAGCTATTTAGACAGCTTCGTAAGAAAACACTGAGCACTCTTTATTTTATTTGAAAGACCATATTATAGTGTCGAAATTCATTACTATGTTCTTTTTCTTGGTCGCTAAGTGCAAATTAAATCTTTAAAAGAGAGTTAACTATAAAGGTGTCGTGGTACCCTAAAATTAATTATCATTTATTGGGTACAGAACATTTTATAATTATTTCTTCGGGCGGAAACTTTCTTAATAATGTAACTATGTAATAGATTTGACAGATTTTTTTATATGCATGTAAATATATTCTTTATAATAATATTTCAACGCTTTGTTGTCAACTTAATCGAATAATGCTTATAGTAAAGATAAAAAGAGAATATTCAAACTTTTATACGCATATTTTTAGCAAATGTTTCAGTTAATGCATTTAAAATAAAGGAATTAAAATTTTTAAAAACCTCTTATGTCAGTTGCATTTAATGAAAATAGGTTTAAATTTAATGTCATAACAAACACCATGATTCTAAATTATTATTGAAGATGTGTTTTCTTTTTTTTTTTGGTCTATTGTAATATACAGGAATGACAGTTGTAACCACTTCAACCAATTTTTACAAAAGTAGAGATGAAATGCGATGAGTTAATGATAGACTTTCAGCTTGAGATCAAGATGTCGTAGGTTTAAGGATTGAAATTGCAAAAAATAAAGTCCCTTAGGTCTTAATTTAAAACGGAAAATAATATCGGGTTATGTAACTATGCATTTCTTCCAAAAAAAATCTTTCTACGGTGCTGAATGTATTCGGTCGGTATATAGAATCCACTTTGCATCACATGCACTGCTGCTAAGGACGGATAACAAATTGCAATGTAGTACAACGGAAGGTGGAGGACCAGCAACATAAAATATTGTTGCCATACTGTTTGGAAATTAGAATAAAGATAATTTATTGTTCTGAAAAATACAGAAGATTTTGAAACATCTGAAAAGAAAAAAGTGTCATTTGTATGCTGTGTACGGAGAAATGGGAAAATGCATATGAGCGAGAGCAGGCACCTTTGAGAAAGGTATCAGTACGATGATAAATGTCCACCGTGGAGCGCGATGCAACATACCACATGTCATGTCATGCTTTGCAGAACATTATCCAACAGCTGTTGAGGCAATTTATCCTACTCCTCTGTCAGTGCACGGACGAAGATGATCTTGTTTGTTGTGGGATATTTTCTACCAGCAAGGGGCTTTTCCAAAAAAACTCCAAAACATTTTCAATTGGATTTAAATATGGAGAACGTGCTCGACATACGAGGAGTTGAATATCCTCGCTTTGTAGACAATCCTGAACAGCAAATATTCGATGACAAGGTGCGTTGTCGTCTATGAAAATATATTTATCACCGACAGTATCACAAAAAAGACAAACTTGAGGAAGTAGCACTTCATCAATGCTTCTCTGGCCAGTCATTGTCCTATCTGCAACTACATATAGGAGCTTACGGCCATTACCATGTTACTGCACGTTCGATATCGGTCTCTCTCCTGAATATTTTCTGGACGATAAGCAATGCTAATCTCGAGTCAGATCAGATGGCGTCTACAATCCGATGACAGACTGAACCTACTCTCCTACCTACTGAGAAAAGTACTCAATCTCAGACCTGCTCGGTCCAATTACAATGCTTACGACACCATTGCAAACGGGAAATACCGTGAAGTCTGGACAATAGGAACAGGTGTCACAACAGGTCTTCAGGCTTATAGTACTTCATTTTCGAGACGTCTGATACAGTTTGTTTGGATATCAGCTGTCCTGTGGCAGCAATAAATTCATTTCCTCCTGTTGAGCTGTGATGCGACGGTTCCTTTTTGCAGATGGAAAAACATACCCGTCTCTTGCAGACGTCGTAATTCTAAGACGACATTCACATGACGTTTGCTACCCATTTAGGTTGTTTTAAACTCTTTTCACAACCGTGAAACAACGTTGTGGACAATGTAGAACTCCCTGGCAACATCCGTTATTTTCCCCATTTCTTCGAGTTTTGCAATAATAGCACCACGCGTAAAATCAGCTAAGTGATATCGGCAAGATATACAGAAAATTTCACATTCGTCAACTAAATCTTTCTCTTAAAACTTTTACTTGGAACAACAACTATCCGCACGCGTCAAATACTTTAAATCTCTTATCAGCGCTATCACGGGACGAACCGGCATGGAGAAGAAGATTTGCATACGCACATCTCTCCTTACTCTATCCCGTACTTATTCTAATTTCCCACATTTTGCTTTCTTTCCTTTTGTGGTTGCTATGGGTGATAGTGTCATCCGTCCTTAGCAGTGTATAAAAACACAATACAGCAATGGTCCATTTCGGCTACTCAGAAGATGTGCAGAGGAGACACTATAACGATACTCTTTTGCTTTTCTTTCAATTCATGTGCGGCTAACTGGTCAAGATTTCTTGTTTCCTCAATTTGGTACAACTGTTGAGTGGTTGAATTTAAGTTCTTCTGCAATTTTTTGGGCAGTTCTGATTCAATAACTGCCCTTTATTCACTCCTCATCATTTCAATCTTCAATGTCCTGAACTCCGTCACAAAATATCTTGAAGCAGTGGTGTGCTATACGTCCCTTCTCTGTTCCCTGTCTAAATAGACTGCTGATATTATGAGCATCTTCTACTGCTTTAAGTCTCAAGCTGAACTCATAGAGCAATACTGTATTAATTTGCGTTTTTTCATCTTTACTTTAATAATCTGAAACAAGGAACAAAAATGTAGAAAAAAAGAACTACCACATAAAATTAAAAACAAATTCCACTTTATGAAATGGCATGCAACACTGACAGAATCATATAATTGATATACCAAAACTGCTGTAAAATTATAGAAGTAGGAATCTGCAATTCTTTCTGAACCAACCTAACAGAGTTTAAAGACAATTCCGATTTGATTTGCTTGAAACAGATTTATTAACTATTATGAAAAATGGATGACGAACAACACCGTATTCATATATTTTGATTTAAACTCTTTCATTTGATTATGTACAGAATTTAGTCATTTAAATTAATTTGCTCTAAGATGTCTTCAGGCGTAAACATCCCCATCAAATGGACAACACATTGGTCAATCCAATGTGTGGAAACATTACAGTGATATGTTCAATGGAGTTGCAATAAGTCACCGAGAATTAATCTACTCACGGAACCAGGCGGTTGACCGGAAATAATTAAATAGATTTCACAAAACAGACACTGATGGATGGAGCCGATAGGACCTTAGAAATTTATATGGAATGGCAGTTTAATGCGCTACTGAATGAAAGCACTTTTGTTCCACGATGGACAACGATTCGAACGAGACTGACATAAGGACAATTAATGAATAAGCATTATTAAAGAAAAGAAAATCTTGAAGTTCTTTTAGATTTTATGCAATTATAAATGTATGAATAGTATAATGTGCATACTTTCTTATGGTCTGTGACAGCTCAGCTCGACAGTACGGGAAAAGCTTTAAAGTGTGTTTTATTATTAAATATTTATAAATGCGATCCTATTGTTTTGAAAAGTATTTCAAAAATGTGAACAGAATTGCGTTTTATACATTATGTGGCGATATTCTCAAAATCCTCGAAATATTCCTAAAACTATTAGTTCCTAGGAATACGAAAAATGCTCTTCACTGGGCTTCGTAGAGTTAGTTCTAAATAGTATCACATGGAGTTGTCAAAGATAGTCATTTTAGACTTAATCCACTTGCCAGTCAGATCTAATTCTTAACGTAAATCTTTAAGTTCTGTTAGGTTTCAAACATTTATGAAATGCTGAGGATGGCCTGCAGGCTGTTGTATCTAAATGTTTAATTTGAAAGTTAGGTGAAAGCTATTTGTGTTTCATTATCAAATAGATTTAAATATGGTACTAATGTATACAAAAGTAATTGAAGTACAGTGCTTTCAAGATTATTAGAACGCTGCAGAAAATTTTACACTTTTTACTATAGAGAACAAATTTGTTTATTTATATCTCAAATATATTAATTTTATTATTAATTCAGGTGCATTCATTAGGGAAAACTTCAAATATCTCAAAATAAGTCACAATCGGAATATTTTCATATAATTCTAAATTATGCGTTGTTCAAAATTTTTCGAACGTCAAAAACTTACAACGAAAAAATAATACAACAATTTTTTTAAATAAAATATCTTTGTTTAATGTTTATATGGGCCTTTTCTGGCCTCAATCACTGCTTTCAGTATTTGATTTAGGCTATCAACCAGTTTCTGCGACGTATTGGTTTATTCATTTTTGATCGTAACAAAAAATTGATTTTTATTTCTTCTTTCTTCAAAAAGGGGATTTCTGATTCAAAACTGACCATAAATTTTAGATGGGATTAAGGTTTGGTCTTTGTGGTGGCCACTCCAACATCATAATATTATTTTTTGAGAAACAATTTTTGGAACTCTTTGGCGGGAGTATTAGGACATTATATCGTTGAAATATATACCTTCGGCCTACGCTCAAATTTCTGATGAATTTCCTTAGAATTTGGGACATGACATCGACGTACGTACTTACAGTCAGTTTACTGTTGATCCCCACAATTTCACTAACACCTATAGAGGGAAGCAACTCCATATCATCACATTTCCGCCTCAATGTTTTACTCTCTGTGGGATATTCATTATTTTCAGAGCCTCAACTGATCGTCCCCACACTCTTTGCATTTTTTCAATCCGAAAAGATCGTGTTTGCTTTTGTATGGCCATAAAACACTGTCCCAGAGGTTTGAAACCTTCGAAATATGCTCTTTTGCAAATAACAAACCCATTACCATGTTTTGTTTTAAGATGTATTGCTCTTTTTCTTTGGATACAGCTTATAAACCCAGAGTTTTTGATTATAAGGCAAACTGTTAGAGCTGACACATTCAATTTCAAGTCTTTCACAATCTCTCTCGACGAGATATCGTTCTTTTTATTCGCAAATTTTGTATTCATAGAGTCTTCTCTTGTACTTGTTTCCGGTTTTCCTGTTTCGCCCTCTCTTGATTTTGATGGATCCTGTTGTCTCATACTTCTTGCACAAATAGTATACACCCAACATCAACGATTTAAACATTTTTTCCTAGGTTTCATATGGTATCCCAACCTTCGGATCTTCACTGTTGCAGTGGCGAAGATCAAAGGAAATCTCTAAGCTCTTAAGCATTACTGTTGGCTTGACTGCTTAAAGACAAAAAAATGAATTACTAAATAAATTAATCTGCTAAAATTATTAAAATTTACCAAAATAAAAACAAATCCAATTCTTACTCAACCTTCGTCGTCAGTCGTTCGAATAATTTTGAACAGGTAGAATATACTGTTTAAAACAATAATTCTTTCTTAGAAGTAATGATATTTCATGAAACTCCTATGCATTTATGGAGGATAAAATATTGTACTAGAAAATCAAAACAAAATAGCAAATTATCAAGTTTGTAAAGTTTTACGAACTAAAGATTAAATTTTAACAGTCCGCTCTAATAATTTTAAACAGCACTGTATTTAAACCGAATTCAATTTCATTGTTTTGTTTTCTATATGAAATATATCAGTTGAGCTTAAGACCGTTAGTTTGGTGATATTAACATTCTGTTTTGAAGCAGCACGAAGGCTATTTTGGGACGAACTTCGTAATTTTGAACCGAGGTCAGATGTCGAGGACGACACATGAGCTGGCACTTCCCTATTCAAACTAAAGCACCACAACAGTGAGAGGACGTTTGACTCACGATTTCAGATTTACAGTGCACCAGGCCCACATACACGGCGGATCTTCAATGGAATCGGGTTTTCAACCGGCAGCTTTCCGGTCCCGAGGCTGAGAATCGCTTAGCAGTTACTTCATGTATTAACAGAATAACAAAGGAGAAGATATCTTAATATTTATTGGCGAATATCCACGATGTGCCAATAGCATGCGGGTTATACTAAAATATCCGAACGTAATATATTTTTTTAATGAATATTTTGACATTTAGTTGTATGGGATTCAGTGGGGTACCATAAAAAGGGGTTACTTTGCACTCGTGGAGGTAACTTGCAACAATGTAAAATTTTTGTGAAAAATGAAATAGAGATCAACTGATTAGGGGTACAGGATTGAGACGTTTTTCCTAACTTCCTGGCAACACTGTCTAGTGTATTTCATTCCTTAAACGAACATAACAATCATTCAAGAGATTACAACAGGGAAAGACAATGAGTCACTTTATCAGCGAAGAGTTTAGTGTTGAAAAATCTGTCTCTGGGGAATAAAGTATGATATTTCTGAAGGTAAGTGCAATTTAAATGTGAAAGATAGTAAACCTGATTTTCATTTTGTTGCACTGTATGCCAATTATATTTGTTAGGTAACTCTTTAACTGAGGATATTTTCTTTTATATGCGGTTTATAAACCACACTCGCAGTTAAAGGGTTAAGTTTGTAATTAATTTTTTTCTGACCTGGGGTAACTTTGCACCGGAACGGAGGGGTTTTTTGCACCATGGAAATTTGTGGTAAAAAGCAACTCCGGTTATTTTTCAAATATATTTTTATATTAAATAACAATAAGAACAACATTTGCTTTAGCTACAGATATGCCGAGGGTGTATAAAAAGAATTTAAGGACTTTTAAATTTATGAAGTTCTCTCTAGAGATCTTAGAAGCTTGATTTAACACTATTTCAAAAGTTTAGGGTACTCTTAAAAAGACAGAAGCTTCTTTTGGTACCCCAAGTGAAACGTTTGTTACATAAGAAACCTAATTCATATAAGAAAAAATGGAAATCCGCCTGGTTTTCTACAATGAGAAGGAAATGACCATTGTAACATGTAGTTCAGTTCAGTGATTGGTATAAGCGGAGCAGTCCTGGTGGCTCCATTGGCCTTGCCTGTGACAGAGCCGACCAGACGGCGCTGTTCAGATTTGTCAGCGGTCACCTGAGGAGTTGCTCCTTTAGCCACGGTAACAAAGTTTTTTCCGGTATGCGCAAAGTGTGGAGTAGCGAGTGCGTCCCCAGAGCACATCCTCCCTTGTCTTCGCCTATCTAGGGAGACTTTCGAGACGGATCCTTTGCTTGCTCTCGATTTCTTGAGGGTGAGTGGACTCATGGATGATGTCTAGCCGCCGCTAGACAGAGAGGGATTAGTAACAACAAAATTGCATCCAGTGAATTTTTGTCGAAATATACTGCAAAAAACAATGCAAAGTGTCCCCCCTTTATGAGGTTACTTTGCACAAGAATTTCGAAAAATCATCATTAATTATTAAATTACTGTATGATCAAAAATTTGTTGGAAAACATTTTTCTAGCAATCACTCAACGAGGAAAAAATCAGAAAAGTCTTTTTTTAGATAAAAACATGGAACTAATCTTGAAATTTCTTCTGATATCATGAAAATCATTGCAAAGTAACCCCATTTTATGATATATCCTCTGAGTAGGCTGCGTCGGCGTGGGCAAATAAATAAATCATATGGGATGGTAATCAATAAATAAATCATAAACTGTGTGATAATAATAATATCATTCAGTTGCGCAAGGGAGATTGTTTATTAACAAGTTAATATCAGTCAATAAAAATAATGTGACTGACATCCAAATTTCTGTACATTATTTTAAGCTTGCATACTTTATTTCAATTGAAAGAAGTCATTATATAAAATGAAAAACAGTTCACTGAATAAATAAAAAGAAAGAAAACATTTGCCAACCTTTTATTATTTTAAAACAAATTGAAAATAAAAAAATTATAACCGAAAGCATTGTATAATGTACTGAAGCGAAATTTGTTCAACGATTTCAGTAGAATATATTTTTTAAAAATAGACCATGAAAGGAAGCTGAATTTACTAATTGGGTTTTTTAAAAAAAATTCACACGTGCCTAATCATCTCTAGTAATTACATTAAGGTAAAAATCACGATGAAAAAATATTTAACGGAAGGAGGGAATGTTTTTTTCTTCAGAAGAAATCTAATTCCAACCCTCTTTAGATTTTTTTGATAAATTCATATGTTAATTCTAAATTTTAAAAAAGGGAAATTCCGAACTGTTTCTAATCTTTCCTGATTTAACTAATTCGATAAAATAATTAAATGTAATGGAGTGTTAATGGTATTTAAACAGATAAAAAAATTTGCACTCGACGCTAGTCTTCGTCTAATAGCAATAATATTTCCCTTAAATCTGAATCTACATTTACTTATAAGTATTATATAGTCGAATATGGAATTGATTTCAACTTCTGGTACTGAATGTGATAAATTTTCCTTTAATTGTCATTGGAGGAAATATAAAAATTGTTTTTGATCAAGATTTAGACTTAAAAAGAAGCATTATTATATGATTATTATATTAATAATATTATTAATTAATTATATTCTATCATGGTATATTCTAATGATAAGAAGGGAGTTTAATATTTAAAAAATGTCATAACTAGATTGCTATTTAGAACTTCATTATGACTTTTTAAGATTTATTGAATGTGATGATTATTAAAGTATGGTTCTTTAGAGCCCAATTACAAAAAAAGTACTGGGCTAAATGTAACACCATTTTCTAAGAAAATTATTGAAACTATGGGGAATCGATTTATAAAGAAAAAAACGATCACATTTTCGACACCGAGTCAAAAGTGATGCATCAGGTTGAATTACGGGCAGTAAAATATGCATAAAAACTGAATGAAGGTAACGATTTTAGTTATTGATAAATATTTAATGGACATTTATAAATATTTAATGAATAACAAAGAAACATATTTTGAGCAACTGCATTTCATTCTAAGCATTTGACTCAATTTTTACAAATTTGCCATTCACTTGTTAAATTAACAATTCATAGCTTAATTTTTACAGCTTTTCTTCTTTTATTTCATAATATAGTTTACAAAATATAATGAGTTATTTTCTACACACTTTTTGTGCCATATTCATTCTCAAAATAGTACTGTCAACTGCAGAATGTAACATGTCTCTGTCGATCGTTCTGATGTGCAATGTTGTATACAGTCCTTTAAGGTAGCGTCTTGCCAATGACCGAATAAGTTGTGTATTTCTTATGAAATGTCCAGACCGTCAACTTGATGTTTCTCCTTACAATTTTTGTTCCGGTGTCGTATATAATGGCTCGGCTAATGTACTCCAAAAATATGAATAATTAAGCCGATTTCAAGAAGCATATAACATTGCATGTCGAATAAATATACACAGGCAACATTCTGCAGTCGACAGTGAGGACGAACATAGTATGCCAAATACCATTTATACATATAAAATGAACGAATATCCTTTCGTAAGTATTAAGGTTAGAAATTGTTCCATGAAAACATGTTAATTCACCTTTGAAAAGAGGTACGACAAAAACCTCCACTTTGTAACTGAAACAAAAATGGAATTCTACAAAATTGTGGCGCAATTGTATAGAATCTTTTCTTTAAAAATTTATCTTCTATATTTAAAATTTTGGAGTTGTATTTGTATGACTACTTTGTGTATTTTTTATCACAACGAGAAACTTTCTGGAATTTTATACATGGATTTACACTTTCGAATGCATTCCGATCATAAAGTAATGCGATCTCGACATTTTAATGTGCTTCGTCGTTTATGCACTCGTTGAGTCCCAAAATTTTTTTGAATTATATCTTTGTATTAGTCCGTGTATCACTTTGTGTTTTATAAAATGTAATAAATAGTTAGTTTTTAGAAAAACAAACATGCCATTGAACATCATTTAACATTTAATTTTACCTCTGAACCAGTGAAAGTGAATTCCTATACAAAATACTGCATGAACAAATAAATTACATCAGCTAAGCTTAGTTTTTTCTACAAATTTAAATTAAGACAATAAATAAATTTCATCTCTTATAATTCAGTTAACATTTTATAAACAGAAATAAAAGAGTATTGGAAATTAAACTTTCTATTAAAAATAATGTTGCAGTTTACAATTTTTAGAGTTTTAGCTGTTGCAAGTTATCTTAAAGTCCTAAAAATTTATTTAACTTAGGGGTAAATAATTAAAATAAGGCATGTATTGGAAATGAATTTATTCATTTCTTAATATTTAAGAAAAAATTATTAGAACATTTTTCAAAAATGTACTACCACTTACTGAGGCATCAATAATGGCATTATTTTTAATTTTTTTTCTTGTTTGAATAGAATTGCATTTCGCAATACCACCTTATTTTACGAAATTCACTTTCTCAAGTTTTCATTTAACAGGAATGTTTTCTATTTTAAATTTTGCCATATAGCTAATTGCGCAGTTTTTCCTATTTAAAACAACTAATTTCAAATGTTGCACATCCATTTAACTGAAGTATTGTATTTGCAAACATTTGCTATTACACTGGCCTTGTACTGGAAACATTATTCGTAATATTACTCATGAAACTTATTGTAAGATATTGTAAGTTTTACAGTTAAGTCTGAAAAACTTCAGTAGAGAATTTCTGAAAGATATTATTTTCCACGGTGTTTTACGGAGCATCAGTTTTTGAAATACATCAGTTTTTGCATCCTTCTAAGGACGATACAGATATATTAACATCAACAGCAACTCCAGGGAATAAATTTCTAAAGTTTTGCTGTTTTCACAACTCAATAAAATCAAATAATTTTTCAAGTCCTATCGCATGTTGAAGGATTGACGTTATGCTATGATCAACAAAATCTTCAAAGGATGAAAATTTACCTCAAATAAAGCATTCTCTTGCATTTTCCTCTGTGTATTTCTGCTTGGAAATTTCACAGAAGAAGGAAAAATTCAGTGTTTTGTTAACATTCTTCATTCTTCCGTGAAGAATTCCACCATGTTCACCAATTCTCAACATAAAATGTATCTTCTTGTAAACGCACCCTTCAATGAAACAAGTATTTCTTTAGAAAGAGGCTTTACTATTTGCTTTTCGTGAATATTCCTCAACGATTAACTAATAACTCCTATAAGACGATACTTTGTATAGCTTTCTTGCTGAAAGAAGGACGGACAAGAACTTTCTGACTTCTTCAGACGCATCCATAATGTTGAAGCTTGAAATGTTCTAAGATCTTTAACAAGCCATTACATTTCTGTATTTTATGGTATTGAATTTCAAGAATATTTTTTTATTTATTTTATTCGTGCAATTTTTTTGAAAAACCAGGAATCTGAACTTTTTAAAGGATTGTTGGAATAGTAGAAAAAGCAGGTATTTTATTGACTGCCTTATTCGGGCTTCAGAATATTTCGTATTAAACTAAATTCCTACCAAATTCTGAAATATGTACATTTGAATAACTGCTTGCTTTTTGCTCAAATATATTGCAATCCCCCCCCCCCCAGGTATTGATATCTCTTTGCATTTGTTCTCCCAAGTTTTAATTTTAAAAGGACTTAACTCTGTATGCATGATCTACCCTTAAAGTTTGTCTCAAAATTATAGAATAACTCTATTTAAAATAGGTTGAAAGGGAAAAGGAAGCCATCGTCAAAAGTGTCATTCGCCAGTTTGAATCATTGGCATATCGAGCAAATATCTTTTAAGTTTCTTATCTCAAAACTTAATTCACATTTTTTAAAACTAAAATTCAATCCTGAAAATATGGTAAAAATGCGTACAATTATGATCATAGTATCGTTTGCTGTTCTGCCACCAATTTCTTTATATAATCACTTTCATCATTTATTGTTTAGAAAGAACAATCCGTCCCCGAAATTTTTCATTGCTAGAAACATTCTAAAAATATGGAATGTTCTACTCGAATAATTCCAAATATTTAAAGAATTCAGAAAATCAGAAACTTCCTATTTACTAGAAAATGCTTCTTAGAAAATAAGAAAATTTTGAATTTACGTCCTTCTGGGCGACTATTAATTCAATTTTCCAGCGAAATTTACTGTTGTTCTCTAGAAGTCAACAAGCGTAAGGGGGATTAATTACAATGTTATTACTAAGGAAAAGAAAGGGAAAATTTGTCAAAATGGGAAAAATAATGCAAAATAAAATAAAAAGAATTACCCCAAACATGAAAAAAGAAGCCATCTGAAGAAGAATGCAAAAGATGAAATAGATTTAGATATTTGAGCTTCTTCCAATTAATTGAACAATTAATCTTAACAAAACTTTTAAAAGAAACTAAACTAAAGGAGTATCTAAAAATTAAAAAAAATATCTTTACTATCAAAGCAATGACTTTAAATTTAATTAAATTTTGTTATGAAAGAGAAACACTAATTATTTCAGAATTTAAAAGCAAAATTTAATTAGCGAGGTTTCTTAATCTTTGAGAGGGGATTTTGTTGTTTACATATAACAGAGACTTGATTTAAGATCATGAGAATTTGAACATTTATAAAGCAAATAATTTTACGATTATATATTTCTCCGAAACCAACTGCATATGAAATAACATAAATAATGCGTATAGTTGTTTAAGTTTATATTTTGCAATATTTTTCAAATAAATATATCTGAAATTGTATTAAATTTATAAGCTAAATTTTTTGATGTAGAAGAATGTCATTTTAATGCATATTGCAATCAAAAATAACTTTTTTTTAATACTTCTTGAATAATATTTTTTCCTTACGGATATATTCCACTCAATCATTATAATTGCTTTGAAGATTTCTTAGAAATTCTTCCTACTATCTAAAAAACATTTAATCGAATTCGCTGTTATTTTATTCGTATTTGAAATGGAATTATTTTAAACCGAACTAGCAAAATTTGAGTTAAAAAAATTATAACCAGTATATAAAACCTTGTCATTGATAGATTGAAGCAGTAAAATGAATTGAAAGGAAGAGACCTGAAAAAATGTTAATAACATTTCAAAACTAATTTTAGAATGCAAAATTTTTATGGCATTTAAATTTTTGGAAATGTAAATACTTCCAAGACAATTCGATGATAAAAGACTTTCAAGGATTTTTAATCTAACACACTTTTCGTTTAAGTAAATAATTGCATAATAATTAAATTATAACTGTACCATATTCATAGATTAAATTTGAGCTTATTTATCATAATCTGGAAGACGAAACAAAAACTCTTCTTCGGTATTGAGAGTAAAAATTCACTTTAATAAAAAAATCCATTATTTATCAATTAATTTTTCCATAAGTGATGAAATATTAATTCTTATTAACTAGTACTCCAGAATCCTTTGAAACTTCACATTGAGGATCCAGGGTATTGGCAACGATAAATGAGAGTCGTAAACTCAAAACCTGTCATCATTTAAGTTCCATCAGGCTTGGAAGTGTGGAGAAAGTGTTATTCACTTAGGTATCGTCCGCGCTGTTTGACCATGGTTCCCTATTATGAAATGGCGTTGGGCTAGCTTTAAAATGTGACGTTAATACTGAATTCAAATAATCTTGAAGCGACATTTTAAACAATATGAGTTTACTTTTCCAACTTCTGAAAGGAAAAAAGTTCAAAATGATATTTCAATGCAAAATTGGTATAATATCTCATGTGATCTTAAAAATGAATTTTCTACTTAAGGAAAAAATTAAAATTAATTCAATTAAAAAAGATAAATGGGAAACTAAACACACATATAACTTATGATGACAGTAATCACTTTTCTGAGTAAAATGCATTTCTACTTTCCATAAGATTGCATCATGTTGAACACTTTATTAAATGCATTTCTATCACAGTGAAAACACAACCCTACTAGTATGTCTTTCAGAGTCATGAAGTTATAATTTTTATTTACTTTGTTTAAGTTATTTATACTGTTTAAATAGCTTTCTGCTTAATGAGAAGGGCAATAACAACTTACGAAAGAGGCATTCGATATAAATGAAGATTAGTAAGTCAATCACATTTCAAAGTTTATGCCTAATAATCGTATTTTAGTTTTAGGTTATTCTACGAAAATATGTATTTTTTTTTTACAATTTGTTAAATTCACTGAATTATATTTAACCTTGAAGCTTTTTAATTAAAACTTTCTTTTTAAATTTGAAATCCAACAATATAAAGAGTGCATAAAAATTCTTAAAAATGCATTTTTCCAATATATTTTAGAGAAAGTGGCTTCTTTCTGAAATTAACTGGCTAAGATTTAATCAGTATGCTTACCGAAGTGTAAAATTTCACATTAAAAATATTCTCTTTGATTAAAATTTTCATTTTTCGTCGCCCAGCTTCTATAGATATTTAATCCAGTGTCACTAATTTGTCTTTTCTGGACCTGGTTTAATAAAGCTAGGTTTCATATAAAAACAAATTGAAGGAAAAAAAAGTTGTCAAACGAAAGATGTTTTTGAATTAAGGAAAAAATGAACCAAGATGGAGAAACAAATGATCGAGTTTTACATTAAAAATAATCTGGTAAAGCTAATATAAATATTTTGTTTCAGGAATGAAAGACTGATGACAATGAAACTGAAGATTTAAAATTATTATAATTTCCTTTTTGCTTTAAGAATATTAAATGGATTTATATTGATAATGGGACCATTCAAATCGAATGAAGCGAGTTGTTTTTAAAATATATGTTTATATAACTATTAGTCACATTTTATGAAAAGAGCTGTGAAATCAGATATTATCAAGGTTTCACATTTTCTAAATTTGAAAATTAAAACTCTTTTTAATTTCTTTTTGAGAATGGCTATACGATCTTGTAAAAACGAATAAGAAAAGTTTCCTTCACTAAATTTCATTTCATTTTTTTATGTTAAGCATCTATATTTTACGCTGTTCTTGATTTCAGACTAATACTTGTTTGTAATTTGAATGGCAGAAAAATGGAAGATTTGATCGAATTATTATTCAGATAATTTTTAAATTCTGAATTCAGGGTAAAACTGATTTTTTTTAAATGTGAGATTAGTGAAATTGATTAAATCTAAATCATGCATAGGCGTATTGCTATGCTTACGTTGCTTTCTGTTAGCAGAATTATTTAAAATTTCAGAAATTTCCATTCGATTTAGTTGAAAAGTCTATATCATTCGATTACAATATATTTGTATTAATGAGATTAATTATTTTAAAATCAATTCGACAATTAGTGAATAAAGATGATAAATTGCATTGATCTTGATTTACATGGTTTTAGTTGATAAATATTTTATTACATGAGAATTAAATATAATCTGGTAAAGTTTATTTAAATATTTTGTTTCGGGAATGATTGATGGCAATGAAATGCGCTAATTTTATAGAACAAATTTTTAAACTGATACGCAACATTTTTAAAATTTATTATCCTAAAGGTGAATAACATAAAATTAATTATACAATAATGTATCCGTAATACGTAATAAATTTTAGCTTCCTTATCAAAAAGAAAAGTCTTAGTAAATGAAAATAACTACATAATTAATAGCAATGGAAAATAAATAATTAAACACTAATCATAATGAATGTTTTTTACATAAATTTATCTAGCATGTACACTTATGCAAAAAATTTGAAAATAAAAAGATATTTTTCAAGAGGAATAAAATTATATTCCTCCAAGAAAAGGATAAAAATGTTGGCCTTTGTATTTTAAATTGTGTCTTCAATTTGAAATTACAATATAGCAGGCTTTTACATGAAAAACCCATACATTTATGTACACAAGCAGAAGTTTTTGCAACTATAAAATAGTGCAGATTCAGGAAAAATGAATTTTATAAATACATTTTTTATTTGAAAAATTGGACAACTCTCTTTGCAATTATAGCAATAAATTTATTAAAAATTACGTGCAATAAAATGTTTTATATTACAAAAAAGCATCAAAATTAGTCTTACAAAGTTGTTAAATTGAGAAGAAAATCAAGTTTTTATTTAGTGCACTGAAGGAAAAATGGCTGCGGTGGAAATTTTCTATTCATAATTTATTTTCATGACTAGTCTGAAAAAAATAATGAATTTCGGCATAAATTACATTTACAAACGCTATATGTGTGACATTAAATCATTTGTATTGAAATAGAATTTTTCTTGACACAATAGGTAAAACTGCATAGGTTTGAACTGAAATTTTGCTTATTTTTTGTTTATTTTTATTTAATGAATTCATCAAAATGGTGAAACAAATTATTTGCCGCTTTCAACCAAAACGTGAGAAATTATTTTCTCTATGAAAATTCATTTCCTTCATCTCTCAGTTTATCATACAAAAATACAGAACTCTGTACTTTTCAAAAAAATTCTTCGAACTGGTTAAAAATATTCTACCAGCATTGGCGTAAAACCAAAACAGAAAATAATTGCGAAATTTTGATGGAAAGCGACTTGTTATCAAGCATATGAAATTAAACTGTATTGCAGAAAACAGTTTTAAAAGTTGTCTTGTTGAAATTAAAATGTAATAGTTTTATGAACAATGTCATTAATTTCAGTCTCAATAATGAATATGAGAGCGAAGTTCAAAATCCTGTCAATTGGAATATTTGATTTATTCGTCTTCCAGCTCTTGACATATAGAATAACAAAATATGTCTCTCCGTTAAGTCGAGGCATAAAGTTTTCAGAAAAGTTTATTACTTTAGTTCATGTCAAAAATTCAGGTGCCTAACCATTTAAAGCATAAAGTACAAAGAGGAAACTGGTGTGGTCCTGGGAACGTTCCAGTCAAACTGACGTGATATCTTACTAAATATTTATCCTCTCGTTTTGAAATTTTTAGAGATGTATTTTATAGTTCAAGAGACAATTTTAAAGTATATGTCTACGTCCAAAAGACGGTTTGGGGGTCGAAATTCACAATTTTTTATGGTTTCACTTTACAGCCAATTTATTTAGCTTTCTAAATCCGGGTTTATTTTATTTTTACGATAAATAGAAACGGAGAAATAGAATTTTTAATAAAACACGGTAGATAAAAACGGAACCGGAAGTTGGCTATTTTCTCTCGTTATACCAAATACACTCTGAAGTAAAAATTAATTTGCTTTTTATTTATTTCAATTAATTACATACTCTATCTGCAATCCATGTCAATTTGAATTAGATTTTGATTTTCGTCAAGCTACTAGTGACATTTTTGCCAAAATGCACATTTGCGGAGTTACAAAATTCAAGTTTTGGACATCGATCGCTGAATTGTTGTTTAATAATTGATTTTATGGTCTTAAAAGAGTGTTTCATGAACTGGGAATAGTTCCTGGCCAATATATACATTGAAATAATATCTTAACCTCGATAACCATACAATCGTCACTTCTAAGAGACAGTCTTTGGGAGGAACAAAAAATGCTAGAAAAAAATTACGGGATCTCCGAATGATAAAATGTGATAAGATTCTGAATAAAGAAGGTATATCTTACAAATGTGGCGAATTTCAAAAGAATTTAAATAAATATAATTTTAATGAAATGCGAATTAAAACTTTAAATGTGTTTTTTGAAAAACTTATATTTTGTCAAAAGTTACTTACGCAAAACACGATATCTCAAAAAATATCTATTTATTTCCCTGAAATTTTGTATATATGTTGTCTTAAGTGTAGTGAAGGCAATGAACTAGAGATATAGTTTTCAGATAATAGTTTTTAATTTAGAGCTATGCATTTTGTCAAATTTTGAATAAGAGAATACTCGACCTGCCATAACTTTCCTGTGAATGCCAGTATTTCTTAGATCCCAGTTCATTGCCTTCACCATAGCTGTAAATGTGCTGCGAAGAGGAATAATTTGAATATATGGATTACAATTTCTGCTAGAGCATTTTGCTTTTTGCTCTAATTTTCCATTTTTTACCTAAATTATCCCATTTTACTGAATCTCAAGTGACATCAAATTTCTTGACTGATATTAATCATTGTTTTAAATCATATTGAGTCAGAAAATGAACTGAAATTGCACATAAAAGCGCTTTTTCAAAAATTCGTTCCCGCGCATAGTCAGATAAATGAAAACTCAAAAATCGAATAGCGTAACCAGTCCACTCAACTTATAAATTAAATATGTTGAAATTTTGATCTACATACATATTAGTAGAAAAACCATCATCTATAAGAACATTCGCCGAAATGTTTTTATTACTACAAAATTTTCTACTGATTTTTTTCATAGCGTTCTCTTCGATTTTATTCATTATTGTTTATCCAAGTAAAATTATCTGGGTGAAAGCAATTAAGATAAACAAAAATAAATGATTTATTCGTTTCACAAAGTTCTGTTCAAGGCATTTCATAAATCTATTTAAAAGCTTAAAAACTGAATATGACTTAACGACTAACTTTCCTAAATTAAGCGTTTTGCTTTTGAAATTAGAATAATTTTGGCATTTCAATTACATGGCTTTGACAAAAAAAACAAAATTTGTGGAATAACTGAATTGTTGAAAATAACATTTTGATTTTTGAATTGAGTATTTAATCGGCTTACCCATACATGTTACACTTTGAACAGTAAATACATTAACTATTGTTCATCTGAATGAGAAAAAGCACTTTTACTATCGCATGAAGGGGGACACTGCGAGTTCAAGGATGAGTGGTCGCCGGATAAGTAAGCGGGAACTCTCTTCCCCTGTGGATGTAATGGTGGGGCTGTTGATCCCTCTACCAGTGATAGTGCGTACCTCCTTCGAGAGGAGTCGTGCCTTTGCCAGGTGATTGGCTACTAGGATTGTGGCCTCAGTACTCGAAGCTATTGCAGCGGCTGTCACTCAGATACCAAGGCAGGGCGTGGGTAGACCTATTTTTGAGTTTACTATCGAATGAAACATAAGAATAATGAAAAATAAAGCTAAATCTATTCAAATATCGATCATGAATACTTTCATCTTAGAAAGACATCATCCTTGATAAAATTCATCGACATCTTTTTCTTCTTTCTGGGCTCTCTACTAAATTTGCAGTCATCTTAAAAGGGTAATTCGAAATTTATCGGGCTATAAAAGTTAGAAAATGCATCCACACTGTTTTGCATTATTCCTTAGAAATATGTTTAATTTTTTCTCTCAAAATAAAATAAATATGATTATTCGTTTTTACAAAAGAAAAAGTGTAGGAAAAATGATAGTATGGAAATGGCGGTAATTGGTAAATAATGCAGGAAAAAGTTCAGTTCTTCTTTTTCGCAGTATTTGTCACTTTTTCTTCCGTGGGCACAAGTTTCTCTCGCTAAGTGCACTTAAGAAGAACGGAATTAACGAATTTATTCGTTTAACACATGGTTGCTTTAAAGGATTGCATACATCGAAACTTTGTAAAAGCTAACAAAAATAATATACTGAAAAAGAAAAAAAAAACCTTTTTAAAGAATGCGTGATAAATATCTCCATCATCATTAGCTAGAAGTGAATTAAAAATGCTTTAAAGGGACTTTCTTTTGGAACACTAAAAAGAATAAAAGTGAAAATAACTTAATTTTACGTTGAGACTAGATCCAATATTACTCAACCATTCTGTTAATGTGAAATAATAACAATAGAATATAATATTGATAATAACTTGCATAGATCATAATACTTATTGATCTTCTCTCAGAGTTTGATCTGAAGAGAAGATCAATACGCTGCTTTTAGGAGACATATTTACATGTGAGATATAAATTAATTGGAACCTTCCTTAATTACTAATAATGGTTCGCGTATAAAATGCTTTTACTCTGGTTAACTTCGGTAAAAAGTAATTACAATGCTCCAGCACGATTCTGCTACCTTTAAAACAACTGTTGTTGTATTCTCAATCCTAAATTTGATACTTATTAATTTTAGTTAGATTATTAAACTATTTTGGAATGTATTTTGTTATTCCAAACTGTGGTCATATGACGATAATAACACGCAATCAATAAACCCTCCTTCAAATACCACGCCTATTGTATGCAAAGAGCTGGCCATAGCAGGGGGAGTCTGGAGCATGCGCAGTCTTCTGGCAGCTTCCTTTAAGAGCCCGGATTGTGGGTGTTGTTCCAGTAATGCATGTTATGTAGTAATAGTAGCTGTCCTTCTAATTTTTGTGTTTAGGTTGCTTATTGTTTTTATATAATGTTTTAGCTGTTTTAATAAAATATCGTTTTGCCAAAATGGGCTGTATCATTGAGAGACTATTACACCAGATCCAAGAGAGAATCGGGTAGATTCATTGAACCTGCTTAGTCTTTTACATGTGTTGTTATATTAGATGTAACATAATGGCGTCCGCGACATTGTGACTTTTGGTCTGGTGATTTTTTGCGAAATATTCATTTGAAGTAATGGAAGCCCTGAAGGCACAGCGGAAAACTTTGAGAACTGAATTTACAGTTGCAGCAAAGAATGTGAAGCAGCACTTGGCGATTCTCAAAGCTGATGACAAGGTTCTTGGTAAGGTGAGCTCCTTACATTCACTGTTGGGTGATAAATTTTGACGTCTAGATGTGATTCAAAAAGAAATATCCTCATTGCTTTTGGAGGAGCACTCATTCTGAATATGAAGTAGACTTCGAAAAGTTATCGAGATAGTTATCTTGAGCTGAAAACCAAGGTTTAAGCTTCCTTGAAGAGTTCCAGAGGCTTTATGCAATATTCTTTAATGGATAATGCACCGAAACTCAAGTTTCCGAAGTTTGAGTTGCAGAAGTTTTCGGGCGATCCTAAAGAATTCCTCACATTCTGGAGTATTTTCTGATGATTTGACTGAAATCGATAACTTCCAGTATTTATACCAATGCAACGTACCCGAGTCCAGAACTACAGGGTTGATTTCCAGTTTTCCAATTGCAACCGAGAATTATTCAAAGGCGATTCAACAGCTGAAGGCAAGATTTGGCCGGGAGGATCTTTTGGTACAAATTTATGTGCGAGATCTTCCCTTGTAATGAAGAATGCTGTTGCTGGAAAAGGTTCTCCTGATTTGGCCACCCTTTACGACATATTGGAGACAAAACTTAGAGCTTAGGAAAGCTTGGGATGCATTAAATAGAGATTTGCAGATTTTCTGGAACCGCTTGTGGAATCTTGCCTGCCGTAAAGTGTCTTGTATGCCTGGGAACGCAGTATGATTTCAGGAGTTGCTGATGACTCTACAAGCCAGAGGTCCCTCGAGAAGCTGATGTCCTTTGTGCGTCATGAGGTCGAATCCGAGGAAATGATCAACCTGGCTAGTGAGGGATTTGTGAAGAATGGTGGATTGTTTAAAAGAAATAAAGGTGCTGTTTTAGACACCACGGATATCGCAACGACAGCCATGATGGTTAGTACCTATTCTTCATATGACGGGACATCCACAGGTAAGAAAACTGTGTATTTTGTGGGAAACCTCATTGGAGCTCTGAATGCCTTTTGGCTCAAAATATGTCTTATAATTATAAGAAACATATATTGTATAAAAATATATTTTGTTTTAAATGTATTAGATATGGGCATGTAAGTAGGAAATGTAACTATAATATGTCTGGGTAAGGAAGAAATTCGTCCCGTCAAAGCTAATGAAAGTACTGAGGTGGCAGGTAATTTATCGAATAATAATGTATAACATATATTTCCATGATAAAGTATATTTGCAGTCTGCTTGTATAGAAATTGTAGGTCAGGGAAATAGAAAGCGTGTTCGGGGACTTTTAGATACTGTTTATTCCCGTTCATACGTAAGTGACAGAGTTGTTAACTGCTTGAAATTGCAACCTCTCAGATATGAGAAGACGGTTCGTGGCCTGTTCGGGGGGGGGGAGGAAAGACCGACAATAGAGCACGGTATTTATGCAGTAGAAATTCATGTTTTAAATGGTTCTTTCGCGCACTGCTGTGAGGTGTTTTATGAGCGTAATATTTGTGGCTTTGTTCCTGAAATAGAGGATCCACAAATATTGGAAAATTTAAGAGTTAAAAGGATTGGGTTATCAGATGACACTTGTAATGAAAATGAGATTGACCTTTTAATCGGAGCATATTTAATTGGAAAATTATTAACGGGAAGGTGTGTTCAATTGAATTTTGGTTTAGCTGCAATTAATAAAAAATTAGGATGGACTGTTCTGGCTCTATTACTAAACTGGGCTCTATTCTAGTGATGATTATCCAGTTATGAATTCTGTGCAGACAGTCCTCTCTTTGTATGTTAACAATGCTTCCTTGAGAGAATTATGGGACATTGAGTCTTTGGGTATTCGTGAACCCATTGAAAATGTATCAAAAAGGAAAGCATTTCACGAGAAGCTGAAAGAATTTGATGAAAAATTTACAGTTCTTCCCGATGATAGGTACGAGGTAGAATTATCTTGGAAATTAGATGCAAGAGCGAACTTGCCAGAAAATAAAGAATTAGCTTTAAAACGACAGGAAAAGGTTATACTGGGGGCCGAAGAAATACTGAAGAAATGACTTGCTTATTCTTTGTGTTCTGCATGTTGATTTTGTGCTTTATAAATAACTGTAAAAAAATTTATGTTTCTAAGTCTTCTAAACTAATTTTGACAGAAATAGAGGGTACAGAAACTGTATTAATATGTTCAATTGAAGACCAATATTTTTCTAGTGCAAAGGCTGTACCTTCAGTTGATGTTTTTAAGGACGATTAGGGAATTTTAAGAATTAAGACTCGCATAACTGAACGTAAAGATGTACCAATCTTTTTGAATCCCATACTTCTGCCCAATAATTGTACATTAACTAAACGTTTGATAGAGCTTGTACATAGAAAACATTGTCACGCGAGAAAACCCAGATAATGCTCTATCTATTAAGAGAAAAATTTTGGTTTGTCAAATCGCGTAAAACTATTAGAAGTTTAATAGATGGTTGCTTGAAGTGTAAATTTTATAAAGCAAAACCACTAACTGTTGAATATTGTCCGCTGCCTGAAGATAGAGTTTCCGATACCGTGGCATTTGAGGTTACAGGAGTTAACTTAGCGGGACCACTTTTCTTGAGGAACGGTTCGAAAGCGTGGATAGTATTGTTCCCATGTTCTGTATATCGGGCCGTTCAGCTTGAACTCGTGGTTTCTCAAACCAACGACTGTTTTCTAATGGCTTTTCTTCGATTTTTAGCTAGAAGAGGCAGACCGAGAACGGTTTATTCGGATAATGGTACCAAGTTTAAAGGAGCATATAATGAATTTTCAACTTTGGATTGGTAAATAAATCGTGCGAGAGGGCAAACATTAATAAAATTTTGTGGAAATTCAATCCTCCCACGATTTCCTGGTGGGGAGGCTTTTGGGAACGTTTGGTTCAAGTTTTTAAAGAATTGTTAAGAGGCTCTCTCGGAAAGTCGATTTTATAACTTGAAGAACTCGGGACTGTGTTATATGAATTCGAATCAGTTTTAAACTCGCGTCCTCTTACTTATGTCTCTGAAAATACAGATGATCTTGCTCCTTTAACTCCGTCTATGTTTTTGATTGAGAATCGGAATTTTAGTACTGGTTATATAGATCTTGTGGAAACACAAAGTTTCAAAAAGAAAATAAAATTTACAACTAAACTTTTAAAGGATTTAAGGCTTCGATTCCGAAAAGAATATTTGAGCTTATTTATTCAAAAAAAGGTAGGAATAAGAATGTCCGTGAACCCCCGATCGGTGAAGTTGTATTGATAGGAGACGATAGGAAAAAACGATTAAATTGGCCTTTGGTGATAATAATTGAAGTATTGCCAGGTCGAGATGGAAAAGGGCATACTTTAAAAGTGAAAACACAGTTCGGAGTGACCTCAAGGCCCATGCAACGTTATCCTTTAGAGTTGAGTGGAAATCAAGTTGTTTCTTTAAAGTATGAAATGATTAATATTGTAAGGAAGACTGTCAGTTCTGGCTCTTTCTCTGGTGTCAGTGATTATGGACTTTATTTATTTAACCAAAATATGTGTTTTTTGAGTTCTAGCATTCACTCAAAAAGTGGGGAGGATACTGGATGCAAAGAGCTGCGCCATAGCAGGGGGAGTCTGGAGCAATCGCAGTCTTCTGACAGCTTCTTTTAAGAGCCCGGTTCGTGGGCGTTGTTCCAGTAATGTTGTAATAGTAGCTGCCGTTCTAGTTTTTGTGTTCATGTTGCTTGTTGGTTTCATATACCGTTTTAGCTGTTTTAATAAAGTATCGTTTTGCCAAGATGGGCTGCATTATTGAGAGACTATTACATCAGATCCAAGAGAGAATCGTGTAGATTCAGAGAACCTGCTTAGTCTTTTACATGTGTTTTCATATTAGATAAAACAACGCCACACAAATTCCAGGACGTTCGACACGAAAGAATTTATCGTAATTACGCGTGACTGAGTGTTCAATTAGAGAAACCGAGTCTCGAACCCGCTATCGTCCTGTCTAAAAACAGAGACACTGCCACCATGGCTGCTTTAAGTTCAGTACAGTATACGTCTGGAGCAAAGAATAAAACAATTTACGTACTTTTTTCATTTATTTACTTATTTAACTAGCAGGTTGAAGTTCAGAAGTGATGACTACACTTGCACATGCAAATTACATAAAATACTGAAAATTGGCTGAAGGTTTAATCAATGATAAACAAAAAAATGAGTGTAAGACATGGAGACTTCAAAAAAAAATTTAAATCAGGATAATATTTTTATTTATTTTCACATACGTATAAATTGAAAATCTGTTTTAACTGACTGCAATTAATCTATGTGAACACTTTTGGTGTTTAGAATCTATATTTTACAAAGTCGCTCTCTAAAATAAAAATGATGAGTCGTGATGTGCTTACATAAGGCGTCAAAACTTCAAGAAATAATCTTAATTATTTAACAATAAAACAAAAATTTCTTAGATTCACATATTGTTGCGCAGTTGCAAATCAAGTACATCACTAATAGGTTTGGAAGCTAAAAATTAAGCACCTGAGTGGAGTTATTGTGAGAAATATAATTTTCACATTAAAGAAAATAAATAAATGAAACTTTCTGCAATGAAATTTCATGTAAACCAGTCTAATTTCAAACTTGTAAGGTCATCCAGACAACGAATCAAATAGCTTTTTAATAGTTACACTTTGTTCTCCATTCTTTTGCAAAAGGACGTGGACGTGACAGAAATATTTTTAACGCATTCATCCTTTATATTTATTAACTTTGCATTCAAGATTGCATTTTACACTAATGTATAAAAACAGTGAAGCGAACGATTCAGTGTGAATTTAAAGATATTTGCCATCCAAATATCGCAATACCTAGAATGTTTGATTAAAAATATTCGCCTAAAAATGGAAATGTTTAAATATTTTATCTTACTTTACTTTAATAGGTATTGAAACTTATTAAAACCGTTAAATCAAACTTTATGCTTATTCATTTGAAAGCTAAGTTGCTGCATCGCCTCCTTACTTTAAGAATAATGTTTACATATTTACAAAGAATTATCTGTATCTTTCTCTTTGACATAGAGACCAAGGAAGGATGTCTCTGACTCCTTGAAGATTCTAGATAAGTTACAACAGCTGAACGATGCTTATCTGATTTTAAAATTAATTTTCCTATATATTACTTTTAAGTCGGCATTAAATATGTCTTTCAGGTTGTGCTCAAAGTAAGATGAAATTGCGCTGCTCTGAATATTGTCAAAGGCACCCTTAATGTCGATTGAAAGAACCAGTACGTGATCACCACTTGCCTTCTCCTTGTGGATGGTATCCAAGAGTTTCGTGATGGCCATTTCTGTTGATCTTCCCTCAAGGAATCCGTACTGAAGATTGCTAAGTTTGTTGTTCTTTTCGAGTTGAAAATTGAGCCGTTGGGTGAGGAGTTTTTCTAGAACTTTACCTATTGTCGGGAACAGAGATATGGGACGGTAAGAAGATGCTTCTGTTTTAGATTTGCCGTGTTTATGAAAACGAATATTCCCCTTAAGGTTGGAAATCGAAGGAAGCTTTATAAAACAGTAATAGAACGGGTGCTGGCGCATGAGGCAGTCGCCTGGTGTCCAGAACCTACCAGAAAACTCTCAACAATTCAACGTCCGTTCCTCCTGGCGATCTCAGGTGCATACAGGACAACCTCCACGGCAGCTCTGCAGGTCATACTGCGTATCCCTCCTCTTCATCTACAAGTACAAAGAGAAGCTCGTGGCACAGCACTCTTCAGACTTAGACTTCCTCTTTCTACAAACGTCAGTGACATCGATACCAGTGAAATTGAAGAAAAAGCTACGGGATGGTCAGCACACCCATCGGAACATCTAAGTCCAACTCAAATTTCCCTGGATGACGGAGGAAACATAAACACTGGACTTAGAATTTATACCGATGGATCGAAAACAGAGAAGGGGGTGGGTGCAGCCTTCTGTGTTTTGACGGACGTCACCATTACCCACAGATGGTCTACCAGGCTCTCTCTTAGCAATACAATCTTCCAGGTAGAAATCCTAGCTCTACTCAAAGTAGTGGAACACGCCGTTACCCTTCCAACTCAACAACTGACTATTCTTGTAGACAACCAAGCCAGCATCAATTCAGCAGCAAACCCAAAGAGTCACAATTCAATTGCCCGGAAAATCTTCAAGTTACTCCATAGTCATCCTCACATCAGAGTGTCGTGGAACAAAGCCCATGCAGGTTACATAGGGAACGAAGAAGCAGACAGACTGGCTAAAGAGGCAGCAGAAAGGGAAAAATTTCCTGAAACACCACTCGAGTTACCTAAACCTTTTATCAAAACATTTTTACGTCAGAAGATGTTAGCCACCTGGCAAATGGCTTGGGATTATGGAGATACTGGGAGGCTCATTTACAACATAATTCCCTAAGTTAGCTTGCAACCAATCAATTAGACACGCAACGAAGTTTTGTTTTTCACAGGACATAGGTCTTTCTCTTCGATTCCACAATTCGGCCAACATTTTCATAACTAGCAAATTCTGTATCCGAACATCCTCTTCCTCCTGCGATGAGGGAAATTAAATCCATCCAAACTTCAACTTTCCTTCCTGCGTCTTCATCACTCCATCCTTTCCTTTGGAGATGGAAGGTCTCGTTTCATCAGTTCAACATTCAACTTCGCCTCCTCTTCAGCCCATCATCCACTAATGAACTCAGAAAAGCTTTAATCGTTCTTTCAGGACTTTCTTCCAAGATCCTCCGTGTTTCTCCTTCAAATAGAGTTCCATCAGCTAACTCTTCTTCAAAATCGAACTTACTAAAACAATGTGCGGCCCATCTCTCTGTTCTTGTGTACATTTTTATGTTATTTTTATTACTGTATTAATTTGTTTGTCTTCTTTTTCCTTTCATTTTCTGTTTTTTTAAATGTATTTTTACTCTTCGTATAGTTTTTCCATTGCATTTAGTTTTTATTATTTTCCAGCCATTTCATGTATAACTGTGTAATTTTGTGTTTTTCAAGGTTTTATTTTTCTGTGTTTCCAAAATATTTTTAATGTATAGCACAATAGTAGTCCTTCCTAATGCTCCTGTAAAAATTTGTAAACTTGTTGCGTTTTTAATTAGGCAGCGGTGTAGAGAATTGTCAAGTTTTAAGAGAAGTCACCCCCTCGGGTGTTGTGATTTTTCTTCCACTTCATGATCGCGTCTCTGCTTAAATAACCGTATGGTTATAGTTGCAGAGGCATGGAGTGGTGTTATGTTATGTGTCATTTCACACAAGGTCTCGTTTTATAAATCATATTGATTGAATATTGGGAGAAAATTAATAATAAAAACTTTTCCTTGTTTGGTTTAAACTTCACTCATACACGCAATTTAATTCTTCCGTAAATATACAGTTAAAGGGATTTCGTACTCTATAGGACGTTTCCATTTGCATTTATTTTAAAACAAATAAATGAATTATTATACATATTTAAAAAATACATATATTCTAAATCAATATAAGTGGCCTAACACTGTTTTCTGGAAAAAAATATTGCAGATTCGAAAAGGATGTTAAATTCATTTCTGTAGTCAATCAAAATTGGATTAACATGATTCCAAAACACGCATATGTTTATATGCCTCCTTATAATCAACAATTTAGAATCGGAAATAAACATAGATATCATCAGCTAATTCGGCTGTTTGTGGTAAGAGATCCTTTATTGCGATTCAACTCCGAAATTCATAATTTCCTCCAATTGCAGATGGAACAAATATATTTTAAAGTTATGCCCTGAGAGGAACATTATCTTCCCAGAAATCAATTATCACTTTATGATACTATTTATATCGGAAGAAGCATGAAAACTTTAAAATATTTATCGAATTAAACGAATATCACTATTAAATTTCGAATTTAAATAAGTTGGAAAAAACATGAGAAGCAATTTATTACATTATTAATATACAGTATGCCCGCTAAAGTCCGTTGTCACCCCAATAATTTCTGAACGACAAGAGTAAAGTGAGGCCTAGGTATAGTAAAGTTGCCACGAGCTACGGAAGTAAACCACTTACAGCGCCACCTGGCGACCAAATTCGGAGTTAGCGTTCTTATCTCAAAAACGGTACGAAATACGGGAAAAAATTCAATTTCAAAGTTGTTCAGCATCATCGATTTATTACAAAAAACATCTTGCGCACAAAAATGATACGAATAAAAAGCACAAAACGCACATTTGTTTGATTGCGTTGAACAAAACTGCACTTGCGGGAAATGAAGCTCATCTATCTGTCATGCTGAAAATGATGTTCTTCAGCAACAATACACATCTGGACACGGGACTGTTCTTCCCGCTGCACATTGTACAACATGGTAGGTGACACGCTGGCACAAGCATCCGTAATACGGTTTCGAAGTTCCTGCAATATTGGTGGAGGGATTGCATACACTCGCTGTTTGATGTATCCCCACTGAAGAAAGTCCAATGGGTTCAGGTCAGGTGGACGTGGAGGCCATTCTACTCAACCACCATACCCGATGACTTGTTGATGGAATGTGTCCGGAATGTAGTGTTGGACACTTCATACCTTGTGCGGAGGGGCGCCGTCGTGTTGGAACCATACATTCCGGAGGTCACTCAATGGCAAATCCTCTAGAAAATCGGGTATTACGTCTTTCCTTTTCTCTTTCCTTCCGCGTATTACGTATCAGTTTCGGATTCCTCTATAAAATAATTCTAGCTAATTACAAAGTTTATTAAACTTATTAAAAGCTTTCTATTCTGAGAAAACATTATCAACATATAATTCAGTGAGAACAATTATAATATAATTCAGAACTTAAGTGATTATAGTAATTTGTATATATTAAGCGTGAAGTATTGAAAGCCACAATTTTAAAGCTGTTAATAGGACTACTTTCCTTTATCTTGTCTACACTTTATCTTCTTTTGAACGACGCCTTAGCCTACAGAAATTGCTACCAGCAGTAAAATTAATGTTAGCATTTCTTCAATTTTACAAAGAAAAAAAGACGATATAAACCACAAAAAGGAGACCTGCTCTTTAGTCAGAATTCATGATACCTTCGCCTTTTAAAGCTTTTTTTTGGAAGAAAATTAAACTATAAAAATTAAAAGGCAGGGCCTCTTTAAAAAATCTTGAAAGGGAAGTGAGAGAGTAATCATAAAAAAGGGGGAATAAACAAAACATAAAGGAAGGTATGACGTTCTGTTACGACGACAAACAATCACCATCAAACAATCAGCCCAGCATAAGTTACCCGTTGATGATGCCACTGTAATTATTATTGGCCTAGGATGAGATAATTCCTACCATGGAAACTTGGAATGGTGGATTATGCAAAGAGAGGTGGCACGAGCTTCACTGCGTCTTCTATGTATTTGCATGCGACTATCATTAGACCAGATCCGGTGCGTACTCTTGGCCATCCTAACTGAGTACTTTGATACTCCAGATCGGCCAAGAGTACGCAATTGCCATTCTTCTTGTTTTATTTCTCTCACATAAATGATAAGAGACAAAATCTTGAATCTTAGATTTATTGATTCATAGTTAAATAAAGAAAGCTTTGAGGAATTTTTAAGTATATAACACATTTACTTTGCATTTTATAACCTAAAATCCGCTAAGTTCGCACACTTACCCTTCTTTCGCCTATATGTGATATTAATTAACATGAATAATAAGACTATGAGGAATACAAATTATTTGGTCAGTGGTTCTTTCTAAAAAGTAATAAATAAACATAAAAGTTTTATGACCGAAAAGGATTTTCTAGCGTGTTGACTGTGCTAGACAAATCCAGTTCAGTTTTCGCCTGAGTTTCATAAATCTTCTGTGATCTATGCATTGTTTTTCTCGAATACTGTTTTTTGCATTATGTTTATAACACCAAGATGTTTTTCAGTTTTGAAATACTTTCCAAAAAATTTCCCCTTGTCACACTTTCTTCTTTTTATTTTTTTATTTTCCTTTTTTGTGTTTTGTTTTAATACAGCGATTGTTCAACAAAGGCTAATATTTTGAGGAAGTAGTGTAGTGGAAGTAGTAGTAGTAGTAGTCACTAAATTGGTCTCGTGACCATCTTTCCATTTCTGTTTTATTATTTCATGCATTTTTTCCATAATAAAAGCATCTAAAATGGGCTGATTATGACAAAAAACTGCTTTCTTTTACAGATTTTAGATTTCTCCCGTTCTTTTTATATAAGAATTGAAATTCATAGCGGCATACACATCTGCACAAAGGTTTTATACCTTTTCAAGATGAATTCTTGATTTCAAATTACATTCGAATCGGCATTCTATTCAGCAAAATATTAGAAATATATTGCGTATCCGATGTTGAAATTTAATTTATATCACTAAGAATTTGAAAGTTTGCAATAAGAAAGTAATTGCAAAAAATCTTCAATATTTTTCTTTTATGTTATGTAGTCTTAAATTGCACTGGAACTCTCCGAAAGTTATGAAAAATTCAAATTTAATATTACTGTTCCGCACAATGTATCGATTTTAGCTCTTGTATTACCTTAGTCTTGCTTAATTTAAACCATATAATTGTTTTAAAAGGATATGACGAATTAAATATTAAAAGATATTAAATACAGATAGATATTCTCTGGCTTTATTTCGAAGAAAAATACTGATTAGATTTTTCATGATTAAGTTTATAGGATTTTTCTTGCCTAAATTGAAGATCATTGCAAGCTTTTAAATTTTAATTTTTTTATATCTTCATTTTATTCCAACACTTTCATAAAAATATTTGTAACATCAAATTTAAAAAAAAGTATTTTCTATCAGAGCCAAAATAAAGGATTAATTTTCAATTTCAGGAAGGCTCTGCTATCAAAAACCACGATCATTCATAATTTCTTAGCAAAAACTCTCATGATAGAAAAGCAGTTTTAAATTCGTTTGCATCAATCCTGATTATTTCTACATGAAAAAATATTTACCAAACATAGGATTACATATCTTTATTACGATATGTAAAAATATAGGATCACCAGTGTCGATAGCCTAGAATGTCAACATATGAAATTTTGCTAGAAATTGCTACTTTTTAGCCTCCAAGTTTAGCGGGGCTTTTTTGCGTTGTCGAGAAGAAACTCGAAACTTTTATATAAATCGGAAAATAAAAATGCATTGGCAGTTTATTATAAGGAAAGAGTAGTCTATAATAAAGAAAAGAAAATGTATGAACATCGAAGCTTAAAGTAAACTTTTTCAAAAAAAAATATTATCCAGAAAAAGAAGAGAACATATCGAAACTATTTTTTTAAAATTCCAATGAGTTCTTTATTTGTTTAATTTCGATGAACATTTTTTAGACTTATTTGGCAACAATTTGAAGAAAGGATTTCTGCAATAAAATACATTTTCAGTGATAATTATTCCTTTTCTTTCATTTGTACAATATTTACAACCTAATTCAATTAGACACATTATATTATAACTGGAATTATAATTGCTTTAGTAAAATTCAATTTTTTTTTGTTTGTTGTTACTAAATTTAATAATCCAAATTTTTAATGTTGCCTAAGAAAAGTTTAAATACTTTTAACTCATTGATTCATAAGCTTATATTTATTTTCAATAAAAACTTTAAAGAAGCTATAATTCTACAGTTGATTCAGTATTTCACAACTTCAGCATGAGGGATTCGTACTTACCAGAGTTTCCAGGTTGGGATGATCTCTCTTTTTGTCATATATGTCTATCTATTTGCTCTGGTAATATTTTTATATATTTTGGACTCAATTTTAGAATACTGCCACTTTACTATAAATGGCGCCATTTTTCTGAGCATATGTAATTACTTGAAATAACATTTTGTTTTCCCTCATTTCACCATTTTATCTTTTAGATATTGCATATATTCTGCATGACATTTATATTATACTAGCTATTATGCCCGACGTTGCTTGGGATTAAAATACCTTCATGTCTAATAATTTTGATGTAAAAAACTACTTTTGTATAGAAAATTGCATTACCCAAAATTCTTTTATCGTCTTAAATGTTTTTTAATTAAAATGAGAATATCAGTTAAACCAGACGATTTATAAAAGCTGTCGATAGCTAATTTTCTCCATAAGTTATTAATATTTATTGCATAGGTACTTCAAATTTTCTTCATAAATCTTGCAGTATAAGAAAGATTTTAGGGTTGTTTTGGGACAATTATATAGCAAATTTTTCATTGAGAAAAAGGGTTAGAATAAATATGAATAAAAAAATAATAAAATTCGTCTTCATCCAAAGTTCGTCTAATGTGATCAGTTCTTATATATTCTTGTTCTTCACCAATAAAAAAAGTGTTATAAATAGCACATTTTATACACAATTTAATTTTTGAAAATATGTTAAAATGAGGGCAACGAATTGAACGGAAATGGAAGTTGTGTCATGAAAAGCTAATTTTTTAAACTTTTATTATGTGTAAAAATAGTTTTTGTGACATTATACATATTATCGAAAAATATCTCGGAAAATGACAAAATCTTGCTTAATTTCCAATTAATTGAAAATTTAATAAGATTTGGGGCTTTTAAAAGTTGACGGTTGACTCTCTTCTTATATAAAATATATTTTTAAAAATAAGCAAAAATTTTAGAAATAATGCTAAATAAGTTCAAAGTCAAACCGTTGCCTGGCAACAGAGTAGCTATAAATTTGAGTTACTTCAAAATCGTCTGCAAGTAATTAACAATTATTAAATAATATAAAAATATGTATATGTAATACTATTAAAAATTAATAAAAATCGAAAGACAAATATCACAGATATAAAATTGGTATCATTGAAAAGGTAACATCTTGAAATTTAAGTTGGTAACAAAATATTTTTGGGGAGATAATTTACTCCGAACTTAAAGTGTCAAAACGGTTTCGGTTAATTTCTAATTAACTGAATGTTTAATTTACTTTTAGGCTTCGAAAAGTCGACAATAATCTTCCTCTTGTCTTAAATAATAAGTATGCAAAGTTTGGTTGAAATCGATCCTGTAGTTGAGGAGGAGATGTGGAACATACCAGTATACATACCTACAATACACTTGCTGATAACACGGCGTTTCTAGGGATCCATATTTTTTCACTTTCCCGCCTGCGTTTTTTATTTTTTTCCCTTACAAATATTGTCACTATCTTTCGCCCAACAAGTGTATATCTTCGTTGAATACTTTCTTGTTGAACTAAAGCTTTCAAATCTAGCTTTTTTATTACCTTATAACAGTATGGCTTGAATGAAAACGAGGAAAGTTTGCAAAAATAAAATTTATTTTAACCTTTTAAACAGTATACCGCTTAATAACTAATACAACTTTACAATGAACATTTATACAATAAAAATATCCCCAGTGTTGATGATTAAAAATATAAACTTTAAAAAAATCTTAAAACCTTAATCTTAAAATCTTAAATTATAAAAAGTTAATAAAAACATACGTAGCAAAATAAAACCTCAAAAGACAAAACAAAGAAAGAGAGACAAAATGCAAGAAACGAATTTTTTTTTTCAGATGTTTATGAATCAAAAGACGGTAGCATAATAATTCACCTATCCCCCCCCCCCGAAAATCGTTGACAATAGATAGCCGTTTCCGAAATTTAAAAAAAAATGATAAAAATTAGGAAAAAAACAGAAGCTTCAAATTATTCTTACTAGAAAGGAAAATTTGGGACTTCACAATGATATAAAAATTACGGTTCTCCAATGAGAATGTATGCAGAAATTCGAGAACATAGTAAACCACTTAACATTAAATAAATAAAATTCGAATTCGATTTTTTTTTTAAATTTACGACGTTACGGTACGGGCTTGCCTATAAAGTACAAAAAAGAACACACAGGCATACACAGAAAATAAGATCTTTTATATATATATAGATGCACTTTTACTTGCACATCATTTGTATTTTCTAAATATAGGTTTCTTAATATAATAAGAACTAGAAGAACTTTTTAAAGAATTATTAATATGTCTAAATAGTTTTCATTCCCTACTATTCCTATTTGTACTCCTTCGGTTTTCTCTTTTCGAATACAGATGGCGCCATGGTTCTAGTTTTTCTTTGAAGAAAAGGGGGATTACTTATTTTGGCGGAAAGTTCGAGTTGGTTTGTGATAACCTGAGAACAATTTTTCTCTATTCTATGCGTGGGGTAAGTTTATTTTCATGAAGGCGGTTTTTTCAGCACGAAGGCTAATAATATTTTAAATCAATCTTATTAGTGTTTTTATGTTTGTGTTTGGATTTCCTTTTTCTTTTAAAATAATGCTTTTTAGATGGTACTTATCTCCTTTGGCTTTTGTTGGAAAAGTTCGGGCTAAGAGAAGCTATATTCGGCGTAATGCAAGTTTCTTACAGAAACATTTCCCAAATATTTTAAATCCATTCCGAATAAAGTTTTTAGCCCTTGATAAAATGGACTAGAATGGATTCCTTGTTTGTTTAATTCGATTCTCTCAGAGTATTTATTTTAGTTTTTTGCTTCCTTTGAATCATTTTGATTTCCATTGTTTTTGTTTTCTGCATGCAGCTGCAATTGCGCGCTGCTTAAACATTGTATAAATTTTATTGTTTAAATTTTTGTTATTTTTTTGTTCCTGTTTAAAGTTTTAGTTAAATCTATTTTAAAATTTATTCTACTTTTTCTAGGTGATTGTTTTAAAGCTCTATAAGAACTAGTAATTGTCTTCTTGCTTTTTTATTAAGCCAAAAAAATTTAATTTAATGAATTGAGAAGAAAACATTTTTATTAATAGAGGGAAAACAAATGGTTCGCTTAGAATTATGAGATTTTATCGATGTGAACTGAAATTCTTGATCGAACTATTAGCATGATCCTGTATTTAAGCATGGACAAAATTTATTCATTTCCCAGCATATATTAAGATATAAGTAAGCTAGATCCAGAATCATTTTAACTATTTTAAATCTATATTATGAATTTTCAAGAGAAAAATATAGTAGTTTAGTTATATATAGTAGTTTTATATAGTTTTTCAATTCATATCCATAATGATTCACTCTTAGAGTTATCAAATATATTTAAGGGAACATGTTTGTCATGAAAATTATTTCAATGTGTAAGTTAAAGCTTTGTAAATATTGTTATCATATTTCAATAATCATGAAAATATCTTTACTCAGAGCCCAAAGACTCTGAGTACTTGCTTTATTAAAAAAAACATATATTGAACTTGGAAATTCATTGTTTGTGTATTTATTTTTATACTAGCCGATAGCCCGGCGTTGCTCGGGATAAATAATTTTTGATATGACCGCCTCCGATTTTCTCAATAAATATTGTCATTAACTTTCTCCAACAAACCTTATATCAAAAATATCCTTTCAAATTTATTCTTTGTATCACCTTCTATCGGTATGGTTTCAAAGAAATTGCGAGAGGTTTGGAGAAACAACATTTATTTTAAACTTTTAAACAATAAATCGTATATGTACAGAAATAACCCCGCATTGCCGAAAGTATAAAACAAACAAAACGTATCGTCGATCAAACGATCGAGAGCGTATGCCATCACCGATGCGAAATGCATACTAGCGACCTTGAAAAGAGAGAAAGGAAGAACGTAGAAAGAACGGATACATCGAGCGAAAACTTTTCAACACTTCAGGAAAGAAATTAATCAAAATTCAATAAAAAATATTTTAAGCGTTCTTGTTTTAAATGAGGGAGAAATTTTCTAGTAATCACCTCAAGCAATTTCAAACAGCTTACGATATTAGAACGTCGGGTGTAGGAAAATGTAAATTGAAGATTGGAATTTTTTCGACAAATTGACTATTTTTAAAAATTTGCTAAAAATCAAAAATATTACGTAGGAGCTTCAAATTACTTTTATTAGAACGGGAACATTTAGCACTTTAAAATGATACGGTTCTAGAATGGGAATAAATGCAGGAAATGTGCAAAAATAGACAAAAAAAGCCTTAATTTACCGCTTAAAATTGAATAAATAAAAATCTAATTCGAATTTTAAAATACTTTTTACGGCGTTAGATCCCCTTGTGCTAATCCATCACTGTGCCAAATTTGGTCTCCTAAGTCTAATGGCGTGGGCGTGCTTAACGAACTAAAAAAACACAAAACAACAAAACGGAATATAACGCTAACATCCGAGACGCGTCATCAGCAAGGGAAATCCCGAACGAGCGTATACATATTTTTTCGGTGTTTCCTAAACACAAACTCTAGCAATAATGCTAAAAAGAGTTTGTTTCCCCGGAACACCGAACAAAAAACAATAGCGTAAATCAAAGAAATAGAGTAAAAGTTCATGTATAATTGAAAAAATAAAAAGCCCATGTCGAATTGAAATAAAACACATGAAACCCAATTTCAAAACCAATAATGTGAATCATAAACAAAGAAAAACCAATAATGTGAAACAAAAACGAAGAAAAAGGTGTCAAAACTCACCCAATAGTCCACAAATGGACAGATAATGGATTCAGATGCAATATCACGTGGCCGGAACACATTGGAACGCCCACAAGTGCTGACGTGGATTCGGTTATGGTTGTTGACAGTTTTGTAATTTGTGGTTTTGTAATTTTGGATGTTTATACCTGTTTTGTGTTTATTGCTTCATTTTTTGATCATATATTTTCATATATATATATTTGAAAAAATGAAACAATAAACACAAAACAGGTATAAACATCCAAAATTACAAAATTTATGTCACAGCAAACCTCAGCAATATAAATTCATATTAATTCGCAGCAAATATTACGATAAAAAGAATTTTAAATCGTTTCTTGATTGTTCATGAGAAACAGTATGTAATTAATTTCGAAAAGTCGTCAATTTAAATATGTTGCAACAGACAGACGTAACCATTTTAGACGGCTCTGATTTTCAGATGCAAATTTATTAATAACTATTAAAACCCACAAGCTGAGTTATTTCTTTATTAGATATATCGCATGAACCAAGAATTAATCAGAACAAGATTAACTGGCTACTCTTCTCAAATTAACAAAATTCTGACAACAAATTCATTATGAACAAGCATACCATATCCTTATGCTTAATTTAATTTCTTCCATGCGATTATACACATATTTTGAAACTTCAAATGCATTGACCGGAGATGCCTTCTTCCAGAAACATTTAAACCCAAAGGACAACACACTGATCAAGCTGTCAGATGTGTGGACACATGACAGTGATAGGTTCAAAGGAATTGCAAGGAGAAACCGAAAAGTAATCTACTCTCAACACCAGGTGACTGGCCGGAAATATTTAAATAAATTTTCATTATCCTGACACTGATAAATTAACTCGAGAGTACCTTAACAATTTAGATGAAATAGACGCTTAATTTGTTCCTAAATGAAAATACTTTTGCTCCACGGTTGGCCTCTATTCAAACGAGAATGGCCTACAGGCAATTAATGAAACAAACGAGTATTTTTAAGCTTCTTTAGGTTTCATGAACATCTCAAAAAGTTCGCCTGGCCACCCCTATCCCCTCATTTTTGAACGAAATCGAAAAAGAATCATGAATGAATCATGAATAGAGAATGGATGGTGGTGAAATGTTTTTAAGATTTCATTCCAAAATGGAGATGGTGAGGTGCAGACGCCCTTTATGACATATCTAGACGTCAGAAGCTTTCATATGAAATAAAAATTATCGTAATCCGTCGAGTGGTTGGGTGTTTTCACCATATGATTTTAAATATATATATCCCAACAGTTCCATCAATATGACGTGTCGAAAATGTTGTAAAATAACTGTAGGTAAGGGAAACTGTTTATTTTGGTCGATATCATTCTGTATTTATGGACCTGAAGACTTTCATGCCGAAATTCATGAGAAAGGTATACAAAACATTACAACTACATGACGTTTATTGAAAGATTTTACAATTTTAAAGGAATCTGTTGGCTACAAAAAATATTAAATCTACTATGGTTTTATAGTCTGTTCCACTGATCTTCGTGCATTATTTAAAGCTGTAAAAAGTAGTGGCTGAGCCTCGGAGAAGCGAGGTGGCAGGGGCAGTGCTGATCAAAGCGGGTGCTGGCCGCGAACCCGCCAGAAGGCGGCGACAGCGGTTAGTTCAAAATTAAATCTAAAATTTTTACTGCGTTTAAAAAGCATGAAAGTAAGAATTCTTTTCCTTAATTGTAACTTATATAATTTCTTTAGCCTGTTCATGGAGATTAAATTTCTAAATAAAAATTTTTTAAAGATTAATTGAAAATAAGCGGAAATAATTGTGATGGATATATATCAGTAAATAGTGTATGATTAACATCTTCTGAAATAAAATATGTTGAGGAAAATACGTACTTGAACCAAATATGTATAAATCCTGCAGTTTTTTATAATTATAATGATGATTAATTAAATAATTCCTCAATAAAAATTATTTTATTGTAACATTTTTTTAATTGTAGGAGAAAAGCATCTTAATAAAAAAAATTAACTGAACAATAATATTTTAAGAGATTGATTTTGATGAAATTTAAATTCAAAATTAAGTCTGTTTTTCTTTTTCCATTATTTCTTCAACTCGTTTATATAAAACACAACTGTTATTAAAAAATCCTGTTATGTATCGATAATATCCTCGAAAAGGTTTTAAACCTTTAATAAAAGAGTCTGTACTATAAGGGAAAAAATAACTTTTTTTCAATAACGTCGTCCTTTTTATGTATGAACTCTTCAATTCAAACAATTATCCGGAATTCTGAAATGCCGCACTATGTACAAGATATTGTTTGTGAATAAATCAATGCGGATAAAGTCTGAAACTTAAAGAGGTGCATTTCTTTTCCGATAATTTAGAACTCTAACAAAGTCATTAAGATTATCTTAGCTTAAATTAATTGGCTAATTATTTAATGAGGTAAATTTCTATAGTGGATTAATAGCATATCTTTACCACACTTTCTACTAAAGTAGCGATTCTACAAAAACTTTGGTTATTGATTGAATCCTAAACTTTTGCAAGAAAACAAGATTAAAGAACAATTAAGAAAAGAATATTAAATATTTACTAATAAATCGTTTACCGTTTAGTCATATGGAATAAACTAACCGCTCAAAGGAAAATTTCAATAATTAGAAATAATAAATTAATCTCTGCAGACAAAAATAATCTGAAAAACTTTAAGATCATTTACAAGTAAATATGAAGTGAAACATTCCTAATCTTTAAACTTTGCTGGAAAACATACTAATTGTTCGTAATTATTTTATACTTTATACTTTTGATTTCAAATTTTAAAAATGTTGAATTATAATTACTTTCTTGAATCAGTAAGATGTAAATACAGGAATAACACATTTTAAATTCTTTTATTGCCTAAAAAAGGAAAAGAATGCAAAATGTGAAGTAAAATCATTCTAAAATGAATTAAAATCAAACCAATCCAGCAATTTCTATAGAATATATTTTAAAAAACTGGCAATGCAAAAAAGGTGGGATAGCTAATTCATTTCGTTAGAAATTTCACACTCGACTTCACATCTTGCATTAAACTCTTTAAGGTATAAGCTGAAACAGACAAAGTGTAACGTAAAAATCAAAAACTTTATTCCTTCAAGTAAAACCGGATTCCAACCAATATTTTAGAAATAATTTGATGGATTCTTCGTTGTTCACAAATAACTAGAAACCATTCCAAACTGTTTTTATATATTTCTGATTTAGGTTTTGATAATATTCTAATGAAAAAAATATGGAATTTCATGCTTTCCATCATATAAATGTATGGTTACTTCTTTTTAACTCTGAAACTAAGTTTATTTAAAGACATTTGATATTTCAAAGAATTGAAAAAATAAATTGTTTGGTAAAAAATGAAATTTTACGCCAATTTAAAGCACCAACTTTTAGAAAATGGTTTTTAAAATTCATTGCGAGTGAATGTGATTGTAAATAGAATTCGAATAAGATTTACATTGAAAATAGAAACAATATTTTTAAAATTTGGCAAATTTTGTAGAATAGTAATAAGAGCTGGTATTTAATATTTGAAAAAGATTCAATTTCTTGGTTACTCTTTAAAGTTTTCACTCTGCTATTTTTGTTAAGTTTGTAATTTTATGTCACTCCGGAATATTTTTCCTTCCCAGAACATTTTTTTAAAAATATTTTGTTCCACTCTATTAGATTTCTATTCTTTCTAAACTACTGTCTCGCCTCTATTATTTTGCCATTCTTTATTCATCTTTGGAAAAATATTTCATTAGTTGAATTTTCTAAAATTGCTATGAAAAGGAATGGTAGTATAATGTGTCTTTAGCTGACAAATATTTGAGACAATCAAAATAAGTCATTTCCTACTTTTCAACAATCTGCACTGCTTTACGCTTTTTTCACAGTTGCTATTATTTTACGCTTTTAGAAAGCAAACACATTCTGCCACACTAAAACGTTAATCCATTTTAGCCAACGTTTATTCTGCGAAGTTTCTTGAACGAGCCTGAAATCGAAGAGGGCCCAAGAGGTTTACAGGATTTTCTTAAAATATCAAAGGACAAATTTATGGATTCTTATCTCCTTTTATTCGTAAAAGGGGTTTTGGAAGTCAATATCGACTTAAAACAGATAACACTGATGTTCTACTTTTTTATTTGTATAATTTCCTGCTTCAATACAGAAATATCATAAGGAAGCAAAGGTTTTATTAAAAGATTGTTATTTAAATGTGTTTTTGTCAACCAAAAAATGTATATTAATATTTTGCCACATAAATTTTTGAGTTGCTGTTTATTCCAATACTATAAAACTTTATCACATTAATATATCAAATATATTTACGATAACATTTGACATATTTTCATTAATTCTTCAGTTTAAAATTTTATTGAATGAGATATGAATCCTTGCTTGTTCTTTAAAGACTCTTTATACATTTGAGGTCATGCGTCAGACTGTTAAACAAAGACCAAGAGGAAACATTCTAATAAAAATGTGGTTTTCTTCCATTAAGTTCGTAATGTATTATAAAAACTTCAGGATGTGTGAAAATTGTCTCAACTTGTGGAGTAGAAATGAAAACAACATTTGTGAAATTAATCTGAGAATATTTGACTTCCTTAAAGGAAAAACACTGTTAAAAAAAGAAGTACACGTATTTGAGCTTCAGTGAATAATCACAAATTCAGTTTATTCCTTTTTAAATAAATAAATTGAAAAAGAGACTGTTAATTTTCAAGCTGAAGTGTTTATTAACATACGCTTCGTTCGCTGTTCCTAAGGTTGTAAAGATGTTTAAATATATTTTTCATAATGAATTTTCGTCTCATAAGATAAGCATTGTCAATGTATGAATAGAGTCGTGTGCCTTGCAAATGAAAAAGAACGTGCTAATGCAATATAATAGACAAAATAAACTACTTCTAGGTAATATATCCAAAACTATATTCTTAGAAAAATACATTTAACACATTTTAATGAAATTCTTATCGGAAACATCAAGCGAGAAACCATCTGCTTAAAGGTGATTAAATCTTAATATTACAACTATACTTAAAATGCATCTTACATCTTTACATACTTCATGAAGAATAGTATTTAAATTGGAACTCATATTCTATCTAAATGACCTCAAGAAAGAGGGTATATTAGAATATAGTAAAAGTTGTAGATTATAATATACATAAACTTAAAAAACATTGTGAATTCGTAGCGTTGTTCTATTAGTCCCCTTCAACATGCAGCATGTTAACATATCTAATTCTTTACATTATTTTTCAGAATAATAACATATAATAAATGTTATTTCAGATATTTATGAAATTACACAAAAATTTAATATAGCTAAAGAAAATACTAGAACAGGAACAAATAATGACACAGTCTAGATGACCCAGCAGCAATAATACATATTTCCCTAGATGCACGTCATTATGAAACCTCCACCAAAAGAGATGACATTAAATTGGTGTAAGAAGCATATCAGATAGGCCCCAGAGAGTTGTTTGTTGGTTATTCGCCCACCAGAGGAGAAATCCGATCAGGAAGTTGCTGATAAGAAAATAATGTCTCAGTCAACGACCTTCTTAAGTTCTTCAATGAGGATTGACACCCAGACAGTGTATCCCATCTAAAAACCATAGAGATCGAGAACAGTGTAAAAAAATAAATCAAGTGAAAAGATTATGCGTCAGGTCTTTTTCAATAACATGACTAGTCTTTCTTAAACATAACATCTTCTTAAACTAACACTTCTTAAACAGTTATTACGTTATTATATGATTTGGTCTATGGTAGGATAATGTGTCATGAAAATTCCCAATTAAAGTGTGGAAAGAGTTTGCAAATTTCGCTTTGTAAACATGAATTTCGTATTTCATTAATCTTATTACCCCGAACTCCTATTTTAAATACTAGATCTATCGATTTAGCGATATGTTGCTATTTTATTTCCTTACTGTCACAGAAATGTAAATAAACTCATTTGAATGTATTTAGAAAGACTTCATTAAAAGTTGTTGAATGAATATCATTCAGGCTATTTATTGGGTTATCCGGAAAATTCTACGGTTTTTGAAATCGAAGCACGTTTCCTTCTAGATATTTTGGTACTGTTAATAAGGAGTGATTATCATTGAAGCAGATTTGCAAATTCAATCTTTTCTGCTTTCGCTGCCTAATTCTAGCTCGTGTTGTGGTATAATTTTTGTTTCAGGGTAGTGGTAAGAATTTCGAGTAGAAAACAATTCACTGCCGTTATATTATGCTCTTTTATATTTTAAAAAAATCCCTTTTCGGCAAGCTTGAAGGCAAAGGTAGATTCCTTTACGTTAATGTTACAAAAGTCATGAAATATTACATATTGATCAATACAGACATAGCCAATGACTTTATTGTTTCTACACATTGCAATATTTACGCTGTGATTCTGTTTTCATGTCATTTAATTTTTTGCTATATCACGGTTTTATCATTCCATTTTTCATTCCAAAAAGTTATGATAGATTTATCGGTCAGTACATTGGTCAATTTTTTTATATCTCAACACATAATCATTCAACAGGTAGAAATCATGAAGAAATAAACATCTCAGCAGTGCAAATATCTCTTAGATAACATTAAGCCAGCCTATCTGAAACAGTAGCAAGAAATTGACTCTTGGCACGAATGAAGTAGGACTCTAGATTTAAAAATTAATTTATTTAATCTAGGTTACAATATAATTGTGCGAACATTACTTTGTCATATGGTAAAACCACATGACATGATACACTTAAACACTACTAAAATGGGCTCATTTAGAGAACTCCCTGGTTACAGAAATAATAGTCACTAAATTCTTAACATATAAGAGAATAAAAATTATTTAACATTGTGAGTGGCAAATTGAATACGTGTTTCTAAAGCATAGGATATGAATGCAGCCAATTTGAACAGCAAATTTAAATCTCCATCGACGGTTAAAACAAATACTCAGGCAGAAAATCCCAAACAATTTTAAAGTTAAGCAGATATTTTTCAATAGCAAAAAGGATAAAGGGAACTCTTATTTAATTACTCTTATTTTTGGCTACTTTATATTGATTTTATTAAACAAATCATGGTCCCGCCATGTTTAGTTAAATATCAAATTAAAGAATTCTCTCAAAAAAACCTATTATCAAATTAACTATTAAAATTATTTGATTAATTAAAATTAACTATCTACTTAATTAAAGTTAAAAAATTAATTGTTACAAAACTCCACTAAAACCTTTTTATGGCTTATACTATATGCCAGCAATCTTTATCTTATAATTATCTAATAATTATATTAATTTTAATAAAAAGTCACTGTGGCTATGTATATAAGTTCCACATCTCCTCCTAAACCACTGGGCTGATTTCAATCAAACTTTTTATTTAAGAAAAGAGAAAGGTCACTTCAACTTTTAAAAGTCTAAAAGATGCTTAAAATTCCACTTAATTAAAAATTAAGCAAGGCGTTTTTCCGCAACTTCTTTCATTTCCATAAATTTGTTTCTCTCATTTTAATATTTTTTTCAAAATTAATTTTAAACTGAATTCGTAACAATATTCTTGTTGATCAAAAATAATACGAAGAACTGTTTCCAGAAGGAAGAATGCTAAAAGAAAATTTTAAAAGTAGACTATTTAACAATTTATATCGGGACCAGCTATTGATTTATTTTTACGCTTTAAATTAATGAATAATTAAATAGTTAATTTAATTGTTTCAAAATATTCATTAAAACCTTTCATTGACTTTAGTAATTGTTAACAAAATTTGAAGTACCTATATAACAAATAATAACGTATGAAGAAAACGGATGTTTTTAAAAATTGTCTGGTTCAATTGATATTCTCATTTTAATTAAAAGCGTTTTAGATCAGAACAGTAATTTGTGTATTATAATATTTATACAATGGTAATTTTTACATTAAAAATATTAAACATGAAAACATTTTAATCCGGAGCAAAGCCAGGTATATCAATAAACAGTTATAATTAACAAAATTTAACAAAGATATTAACTATAAATTAATTAAATTAATTAGTCATAAATTAATTATATATTATACCATATAAAAAGTGAAGGTGAATGCAGTTGATGGGAACTCATAACTTCTAAATAATTCTTGATGTCAAAAAACTTTCAATATAAAAGTAGTTTGTTATGATATGGTGATAATTAACCTAATTGAAATTTTCTTTCTATCTTCAATCTTAGCGAAGCTATGGGGAAATGATAAATTGGGGTATTGAATATCGCTTTTCAACTCATAACTTATAAGCAATTCTGGCAGACTAAAAGCTTTTAGTATAAAAGTCGTTCGTTATCATAAGGTGATAATTCGCCTAATTGAAATTTTTTTTTCTATCTTTAGTCGTAACAGAGCTATGGGGAAATGATAATTTGGGGAGGGGATTGAAAATGGCTTTCTAGCTCATAACTTCTAAGAAATTGTGGCTATCAAAAAAGTTTCAATACAAAAGTTTTTTGTTGTGATAAGGCAATAATTCGCCTAATTTGAATTTTCTTTCTATCTTGAATCGTAAGGGAATTATGGGAATATGAAATATTCAGTCCCCCACCAATTCCACCCCCTTTGAGCTTGTTAGCCCATCTGCGAACTCGGCCGAGATTTTCACTCTCCTTACAACATATCCGTCGCCAGTTAAAATCTAATCAAAATTACTCTAGTTATCGTGTTTACAAAATAACACGGGCCAAAGCGTTATGCATATACTTCTCTACTAATAATAGTAAGGAAAAGAACATTTTGTCCTCTATTCTCATAAGTATTGGAGCTACAAGAATGAAAGAGGGTGCAAGAAACTGCAAGTGACGAGAGCTTTCCAACAAGGGGTAACATGCATAAGTTAAAACGTATTTTAAGTTAGGGGGAGAGGAGGGGAAGGGTGGGAAAATCACTTTTCAGCTCATAACTTCTAAGCAATTGTAGCTATCGAAAAAGTTTAAACACAAAAAGTGTTCGTTTTGATAAGGCAAGAATTCGCCTAATTTGAACTTTCTTTCTATTTTCAATTGTAAAGGAATTATGGAAAAATGAAAATTTCCACCCCCCACCATTTCCACCCCCTTTGAGCTGGATAGCACATCTACGAACTCGACCGAGATTTTCACTATCTTTACAACATATCCCAAACTGGTTAAATTTACATCAAAATTACTCCAGTTATCGTGTTCACAAGATAACATGGGAAAAAGCGTTATACATATATATATATATATATATATATATATATATATATATATATATATATATAAACTTTTTAACGAAGGGTGGTTTGGGGTTCTAGGGGTCATGATCGGTGAAGATCTGCAGAAATTTTCCGAAAGTCGTGTCATGAGAACCATTGCAATAGGTAGAGTTCCTATAAGGAATCTACCTAAAAAGGGAAAAAATGCTAGTCAGACTGCTCGTAAACTCTGTACTGTATATGGGTAAAGTGATATTTCTGATGACCCAGCACGGAGACGGTTTGAGAAGTTAAAGCGTCGAAATTTCTGCCTCGAAGATGATGTCCGTTTTGGATGAAAATCCTCTGTAAACGAGATCCGATTAAAAGAAAACTATGAAAATCCACGTTACACAATTTAGGAACTACCACACATACTAAATATTTCAAAAAAATACAGAAAAGAATCATTTCAAGAAGATTGGGCATGTAAGCCGTTGCGCTGTATAGGTACCAAGTAATTTAACACAGCAGAATATGCTTGCAGAAATTTCGACACATGATTCGCTGCTGAAACAAAATGAAGAACCTCCTTTTCCGAAACGGTTCATTATTGGACATGATAAGTGAATAATATACAATAATATAAGAAGAGAAATGTCGTGGGATAAGCCAAATGAACCTCTCCAAGCAATATCGAGATGGGTCTGAATCAGAAAAAACGAATGATTTGTCTAGAATGGGACTACCAAGGAACTTTTTATTATGAATTGTTGTCACAAAATCATGACAATAAATTCTGAAAAATGCTGTTCCCAAATGGCAATTTTAAGATCAGAAATCGAAGTAAAGTCGCCCGAACTGACCAGTTGTCGAAGTGTTGTCTTCTAGCATAAAAGTGCTGGTACCCACATTGCGATGAATGTCAGACAAAGACTTATTGAGTATCGCTTGGATGTTTTGTGCCATCCCTCATATTCAGCAGATCTTGCTCTCTCAGATTTTCAAATTTATGAAGGGCCATTCAAAATTCTCTGAGCGGCCTGGTATTCACTCTTTGGAGACTGTAATACAGCACCTCGATAATTTCTTTACGAATAAACCTAATGGCTTTTTTTAAGAAAGGAAATTTCAAGCTTTTGAAAGTTGGCAAAAGTTCAGACAACAAAATGTGCTTATGTGATTCAATAATATTTCCTTATTTTTTTCTACTACTTCAGTGATATTTATCATCAAGAAACAGCAGAAATTCCCGAATGGCCGAATATGAGCAACAATAAAAAAGGGAAAGGAAACGAGAGTTGTGTTATTTAAATTTTTGCTGAAGGAGTTCTTAGTTAAAATGCTATATTGCAGACGATGCAGTCAGGTAAGAATGCATTTGCACAATGGAATAAAAATGGATTTTTTGTCAGGTTTGACATAATATTACTGCTATGAAACTCATGGTATTGCCTTCTGAACTATGTTTATGTTATATAGAGAACAAAACTAATCTTGTTTTCTTCAATTTCTGTACTTTCTTTCCATTCCATTAAGATTATCGGCAGATATTTAAACAACAGTAACAGGTATATTCTGATTATTTAAAACCATATTTTCAACATTTTATTACTTTTAACTGTGGATTAGAAATCTTGGTAATTGAGTAATAAATGTGTTAAAAAGATTAAAGATCATCATATTGACAGTAGTCTAAATTAGAGAATTAGTTTTGAGTGAATATAGCTTCTCGCAACGAAAAAAGAAGCAGCTGTACTCATAACATACTTCAATGAAACTTGATTCAAAAAGAAATTAATGATGACAAAAATTAAATACGTAACACAAATTATTGAAACTCAGAATCAAATATTAAAGACAAAATCTTTCCATTGTTATTAACTTATGAAATTGCTACTTATAATCGTACACTATTTTGTTTTCTTTCAGACAATATTGTTATTAAAAATTTAGCATAATCAAAACTTAACCTTTTCATAATAAGTAGAAAATTTTGTTTTAAGAATTGATAAACTTCAGCTTCAAACCATATATTTTGTATTTATTGTTTATTGTGAAGTTTTACAGAAATCTCTAATTGAATGAGTGAATCCAAATTTCAATTTCTCTCTGATTCCCGTTAGAAAATGAGTAAATATGTTTATTAATAGCGACAGCTTTGATTACATACAAAGACATATTATTTTCTGAAATGAGTTTGATTAAACCCTTTGATTAAATTGCAAGATATTTATTTGTTTCAGTTATTGAAATCTTGAATCAGTAATCACTTAATATTCATTACTCTCTCCTGCTTTAATTCTTATGCTTGAGTGGAAACGAACTAGATCGCAATTAATTACGTATTTTTGTAAGGGAAATATATTCAATTTAATTAATCACACGTAAAGTTTGGTCCTACTCATTAATTCAAACAATCGTAGAATTAATAAGCTGGGTTAGTTCAAACTTCGTTTGCCTTTTGGAAAATTGCATTATTTAATGTAAAGACTAATCTTAACAAATCTACAGATCTGAAACCAAATGTAAATGTGTATTTGTCATATTTTTCACAGTTCTGGGCTCCTATTCAATAAACTTGAATAAAAATTATTGCATTCCAGCAAATAGATCTTAATATTAACAATTTCAGAATAACCACTTTGAATATGCATATTATGATCATATGCATGAAATCAGATTCTAATTTAATAGAAAGGAGAAAATTTACCTAACTGAGATTTGTGTTAATACTGCTTAGAGTTGGGATAAAAATATTTTATTAGAGCATAGGATACTTGGATCAGCTTCTTATCAACTCAATCTGAGAAAGTTCATGAGAAAATCTAAATACAATACATTAATCAATGCAAATTTTCATGATTATGTGGATTATTCGTGGGTTTGTATAACTTCGTATGCCAAGATTTATAAAATATGAAGCAATATTTGGGAGTCGGATAGGGACCACAGGCAGAAGTATCCATCAAATTCTGCCTATAGTCATGACAACACCGTAACCTTGACAAAGACATGATATTCAGTTTGCAACGGGTCATAGCCCAATTCCTTCTTACCTCAAAAGATTCAGCCTCCGACCAAATGACATCTGTGGCAGCTGAGGAAAGGGAAATCTATTATACTTTGCGACATCTTGTCCTTTGACAAGCTTCTTCCACTTTGTATAACCATCAGACGACCTGGTGCAGCTTTGGTGGCAAAGAACACTCAAAAACTACCTGTCTCCTGTCACAATCAGGAGACTTCTTAATTTTATTTCTGCTAATAAGATGTTAATTAATTATTTTTTTGGTCTAATTAAAAATACCCTTGTTTCATTTTTCTTTTAATTATAGGCACATTAACCACAATTTTAATTACGTAATAATTTTTGAAAACCTCAATAGTTTTTAATGCCTAATTTCAGATATTTCTATTTCTCGCCAATGTAGCTTAATTCTCTGTTCGCGTCCTGGTCTTTCATAATTAGCAATTTTGCATGGGCATTCTTCAATATTGATAAAAATTGTTCTCAAGTTATTATTTCCAAACATTTTGTATGTAATATCGGTTTTTATACAGTGAATTTGGAACTTGCATCATATTACTTTTCTGCAATTGTAATTTGTATTTGTATCAGTTTGTGATTCCTTTTTTAATCAACCTGCAAGCACTGTTTCAATTGTATTTTAGCAAGGTGATTTCAGCATTTTCTATATCATATTCTACTTTTATTGTTCTTATAATTAAACTTTCTAGACATTTTCATTTAAAGTCCCTCCACTTATGGATAAAACCAATTCGTAATTCTTTCTATCTAATGTTCGTCTGCATATGTAGTGTGTTAGTGTTTAAGATTTCTCTCTTTATTCAATATTGTATCCATTAGAATAGTATTCAGTTAATTGTTTTGTTATATTATAAAACCTCCCTCCAAAAATTGTAGAAACCAATTAAAGTAAACGGCCTCAACTTTGTTGCGAGGCTGCAATTATGAAGCCGTTCACACACACACACATATGTATTTTATAATCGAAGTTTCTCAGTGCATATAATTGGTATGTTCTTCTGTTATATCATGTTCTTTCGTTGCATTATATTATAACTCTTGTTTGTAATTTTTGTTTGTTGCTTTTTTCTATTAATAAAGTTTCACGCAAACCTACGTTATGGCTCCAAGTTCGGGGGTATGTATAGTGAAATGAAATGTCTAGAGCATGACAACCGACTTAATCTAGTTCCTTTAAGAATTTTCTTCCTTAATTAATGTGTTTTTAATGAAATTATAACACTGTAGACGAAATAACTTACTTCGTATTCTAAGTTGGAATCATTACAGATGGACATACAAAACTATTTTCTGATCATCAGTCAACTAGTCAATTTAATTTCGAATTAATTAGTTTATATTTGAGCTTTTCTTTTTATCAGCCCCTTGTACATTGGTTTTCAGAAACGTTAATATGTGTTTCGATCATTGTTTCTCGCAACAATTTTTTTTCTTTATGTGTTTGTTAGAGAGGCAATTTGAGTTTTTAAACGGTGCTGGATATTGCTACGGGGATTTCAACTCGTATCAAGAATATTTTTTATAGCTCACTGAATTAAAAAATTCGATATTACATATGCACTCATTTATTATTTTAACCCATTAATGACAGTTAAAGGTATTTTAAGCATTTAGTTGGTTCTCGCTAAAAGACGAAGAAACGCGGTTAGAGACAATAGGTTATTTTTTAAAATTTTTGACGGATGTTACGAATTTTTAGGCGAATACTATTATAATAGTAGTGGTATATTGACTATCCTAGTTAGTGAATTATGTTCCGTTATTCATTGGCTGCTTATTGTTTGATTTCAAGAGAGAGATGACATTGCAGTAAGCGCGAAAAAGAATTATTTTGCTAATAACTAATAAAGCAAAAGGCAGTGGATGGTTTCAGTTTTTTTCCCGTAAGGCGATCGGTAATAAAAAGTGGTACAAATCTATCAATTTCCACCTTGAATTGCAAATATACAATTACTAGCAAATACGATATAAAATTCTACATAAGAAAGAGCGAAATTTGTTGAGAGGTTACATCCAAACCTACTTCTTTTATATCTGCCTAATATGGACTGTTACACAGATCAATTTAGGAAAACTATTTTTTTATTTACTTTAAAGAAGGTACTATGATTTTTTACAAAAACTATTTTCGACATTTAAAGATGGTTATTCAAGAAATGCCCTGAAAATCCTCTCCTTGCCAACTTACTAACCCTTATAGTAAATGTACAAATTCAACGACTTTTAAGCTCCTCGTGTCTTAAAATACGCATTATTATTTCGTGACTCATTCTTTTAGAAAAAGAAAAGATTAGAAAAGATGCGTGATTTGCAAAATGTCAAACATATTACTTCTAAAGCTGAAAAAGGAGGACAATTTGACAGTTTCTATCCAACAACATAAGCTAGACGGCGGCGACAAAAGTCCCTCCAAGAACTTGGAGTTAAAGGAGCTAAGCTTTGAGATCAGCATCACGAGGTCTTATCTATTTTTTTTTTCCTCTACCCAATTATCTTGAACATTCTTTCCTGGATTTTTTTCATGAGAACACCCGTGGGAGGAATTACGAGTGACTACCTTCTTTTTACTGTCCTTCCTCCCCTGTATCTTTCCTTCTATCTCACCCACCCTTAAATACCGTTTTATTGCACCACTCTTTATAATGGTTTCTTACTCTCTCTTTTGAGATAAATAAAAAGAGTTGAAAATACTCTGAATGTTCACAAAATATACAGTTTGAAATTCTACTCTAAATTGTAATTTACTTGATGGGTTTTATCATTTGTTAAGAAACAATAATAATAAATTTAAGGAGATGAAACAACGAAACATTCTTTATAAAAACTTCTACCGACAACAGTTATAAAGGAATCTCAGAGAAACTTAACTTTTCGCCCATTTGTTGTCGAGATATATGTTTGAAACAAATAAATATGATAAATACGATCAGGTTCGTTAAAATTATAATTGTATTTAAAACATGTTTCATATGTTTAAATATAGGAATACCCAACTCATTTCCTATTGATTAAAATGTTACAGTCATTCTGATCTCAAAGGTCAGTGCTCTTGTAAACCTTTAAAAGACATCCGACAAACTAAATTATACATTTAAAGATGTTTTATAATATAAAGTAGTCTAATGTCATCTCACTACAGTCATGTATCTGTTACGGTTAATGTGATTAATCAGTTATTTTGAATAATAATAAGTTAATGTGATAAATCGATTTATCACATTGACCGGTTATTATGAAGGATTACCGGTAAAAGTAAAAAATGATTTATCACATTGACCGGTTATTATGAAGGATTACCGGTAAAAGTAAAAAATGATTTAACACATTGACCGGTTATTTTTTCTATTATTTTTTTTCTTTTTATTATTTTTTAACAGCAACTTATCTTTTTTTGTTAGTTTCTCCAGCTTTGTGTTCATGATAAACCGAAAACATGCTAGAAGCTGCACGCGAATAAATGGCATATAACGATGCTGGATATTAAAAAAAGAACTCTTTCTTCTGTTTTTGATGAGCATTGTCACATAAAATTGTGCAGGAATTGATGCAAATATAATATGGTTCGCCTTTATAAATATTTAGTGAATGCTGTAAATATTTCATACATAATGTAAAAAATGAAAAACGTATTAAACATCAGTTAAAAAGAAACTCATCACCCGGTGACAGACACATACAGACTATCAATTATAAATGCTGCCAAAAGTGGTGATTGATAAGATATATCTTATAGATGGGTGTATTGTTTAAAACTTTTACGCAAAAAACAAGGTGGAAGTTCCCCACATGTTAGGCACACAAATTCAGATTTAACAATTCTTAATAGATTCAAAAAGGCAACTGTATAACATTAAATTCTTGAAAATTTTACTTCAGGGAAAAAATTAAAGGATAGCCACCGTTATTAAAGGTTAATTCAATATTTTTGTAACTGAAGTTTATTAAATATTATTAATTTTTTTAAATTAATTGAAAACAGATTATCCAAAATTTAAAACAAGTTTACAATTTTGATGCCAGGATCACTTAACAAATTTCATTTATCTAGTTAGTTCCATCTTCGAATCCTCGCGTTCACATAAACACGTTTAGACTGACGATTGACAGTCAACCCTTCGACAGATTCAGTCTGAAACTTGATCTACCAACGATTCTGATGACAAAGCTGTTTGCCAGATTTCATACAGTCATGTTCATTGAGTTTTGACGTTATCGTCTTCACATGCGGGCGTCTAGAAAGACAGACAGACTTCTCGCTGACGGATTTCATTCAGAATTTGATAAAAATTTACAATTTGGGAGTAATTAAATTTCATCCTTCTTATTATGTGCAGTTTTGAGTTGTCGTGTTCACAAACAGACAAATCCATAGACATAATTCGAAAAAGTATTTTTTTCAAACTCGCGGGATGACTCATTCAACTCAAGGTCGATTTTTTTTGACAATTAAGATGTTTTCTTTTTCGATACTTCGTATACGAGGAAGTAACAATAAGAGCTCAAATATTACTTATTCAGCTTTCAGACAAATTTTTTTAAGCCTCTATATTACATTTCTTTTAAAACTGTCGCAATTGAAGCTCTAAGCATTTTTAATATCATCTTGTACATTGATAGATGTAACAGTTGTGAAATATAATGTTACAATTACTACATATAATCAGGGAAAATAATTATAAGTTGTGGCAACAGCGCTTCAATTCTGAGTACCACTTTCATCTCGCGCCTGCACTAAAACAGGAGTAATAGAAAAGCTTTTGTGCGTCATCTTTAAAACTGTTTTTTAACTCATCTGTGCAATGTCGACATCGTGAGTTTGATTATTTGCTTTAACTTTATTTCAAATGTTTCGTTATGTTTTATTATAGTTTATTTTGTTTACAATGTGCGTTAGCCATTCGGAGTCCTGCACAAGCTAGTTGGATACATAATAGTTGGGGAAAATAACATCCAGTATTTATCTGATTCAAGAGTTGACTGCAATATAAGATTTAACACAAGCAACTCCAGAAAGAATTTCATCAATTTTATATGTATCTACCAATGAAAATGCTTAATTTTATTATTGTTGATTTAATCCTTAATTCATGCCCTTTCATATAAACTGACTCTTTTAGAGTAATTTGTAAAAGTGCTTTTTCAAGCATATGAAAGACCACTAGTCTTTTTATATACGCTCGCCATGCGCATTCCCTTAAAGTGTTAAAAAATTAGTTTTACTAACTTTCCTCATGAATATGAAAAAATGCATGCATAATACGATCAAATTAGTCTTCTACTCCACTAAAATACATCAAGTAAGTGGGGAAGCTACAAAAAAACTTTTGCCCATATTCTTAACGGAAAAAAGCACTAATGGATTTTCCCCACATGGGTTATAAAAATGCATTAGGCTCATTTAACAAAGGATAATTCACTCTTTCCAAGGGATTTCAGCGCGTACTTTTAACAGGAAAATGCGTAACTTTTGCGGTGTGAATAATCACCGTTATTTAACATTCAATTAAAAAGGAAATCTCAGCATTAAAAAGTCAAAAGTAAATCCAAAAATAAATAAACTGGCAGTGATGTGCAATAACTGTTGCGTCTCTTATTCAAGGCCATCAAATGGAATTTTAGTGATACAAGATCTGAAACAGAAACTTTCCGACATTCCAGAATTGGTAAGCATGGGCGAAGTCCTTTCTGCTGTAGATCATTAAACGGAAAAATAACATAATATATTGCTGTGAAAATATAAATATGATCCTCTAGATGATATGAGCTCTAGCTGAGCGTTTATAGAGCGTTCTTTTAGAGGCAAAGAAAACTCAATTTACAAAACTTCATATTATTTTTGTTTATACCCACTCAACTGTTTAAGAATCACAATGATTCTAGGTATTAAATTATGAAGGGATTTCTTGTGATTGTTCTGTGCTGCATTCGTATCAGTAAGTGACAAGTTGAAAACAGAATGTTGTCAGTCCGTAAGTAATGAGAATAATCTTTCTGTCGCTGCTACCAACGATTATCTGAATATTTTATATTAACCCAAAATTATTCAGAGATACCTTGTATAACTAAAATCTGCACAATTGTCATTTGCAAAAAAAAAACTTTTTGCTAATCTCAATTACACCCTAGCCCTCCGAGTGCCCGTTTATCTTGATCGTATAGTTTGCAGGTTAGAAAACTCGACTTTTAAAGTACATGAACCATTCTTTTTCGTATTTAATCACATCTGGGAAATCTTACGAACATTTATCCATGGATGTTTAAGATTAATTTACATCTAAATGCGAATTATCTGCTTTTGAATTGAAAATGAAGAGCGGAAAAAGCCGTCTCCGCCACAAGGAGGGCTAGAAAAATATACTCAAAAAGGGTTCATGCATACCTTGCAAACTTGATACTGTTGGAGGAATCTGGGAGATGAGGAGTTTGGCTCTTTTCAGCAAGAAACGGAGGCTGCGGAGATGGAGGAAGTATTAAAACAACATCCATGGTCGATTTTCCAACAAATATGTTTATTTTGATCTATAACGTTGGAAGTGCCAGAATGAAGGAGCATTATTCGTAAGCCTGCGGGATTTAAGAAGTTGGCGATGGTGAATATGATACGACAGGTTAGAGAACCACCAATATGGGTTCTAAATCAAAATTTGTTTCGGTGGTGAATGACCAGTTCGCCATTTCCGAGAGTCAGTTAAAATCCTAACTCTTAGATCGTATCTTTGAAGTAAATTGTAGGAAAGAATTATTTGGTTTGTAGGTAGTGAAAATGTTTTAAAAAAATTAGTAGAATAGTGAAAACGTTCGAATTCAAGTGAAAAATCTACTTTCTACTACTAAATTGAACTATTTGTTTGTTAATACTAATTTTATGTGTGATTTTTAAGTCTTTCCTATTTCCTTCTAGTGTGTCATATTATTCACTTATTTCAGTTTCTGTAAAGATTCATTTCCCAAATTTTTCCGACAAAATTTAAGTTAGAATGATTATGAGTTAGCCCATATGGAAGATATTCAATAAATACATTACTTTGTATGCGATATTCTATGAAATAAAAGATATTTTTGATTAAAAGTATTATGAAAACAGAATTTTGTGATAATTGGGAAAAAGCGGTTAAATGCATTTTGAGGCAATATACAGTAGTTTCGGTTTTTGTTTGAGAAAGCTTCTTCGAATATTCGTTATAAAACAAGGTTATCAGAATTTTCAGTGAAAAAAAAATATTTTTGGTATCGAAGACATTAGTTTTAAAATTGTCTTTAAAACAAAACATAAAATGAGGAAAATATCTTTTTCTTTTAATAGGCAAAAATCTATTTATATTTGAAAGTAAAAATATTGAGCCAAAAATGGAAGTTAAGAAAAAATATATATATAAAATTATGTTGAGGGATGCTTGCAAATAATGTATAATATTCTTTTTAAAATTATTCGTTAATAATAGCACATGCCTTGATTCTGCGCATATAGACACACGTGCTTATCTGTCAAAATAAATACGAGATGAATATGACCATATTAAATGTTTAGTCTCCATTATTTTGAAATAAATGAATAATTTTTAAGTTTTCTTTCTCTGAATGGAAATTTTGTTAAGTGAAAAGAGTAACATTGTATTTATTTTATGTTGAAGGATGAGCAAATATTTTCAACAAATATTTTTAATGTAAGTACGGGGTGTTGTAAGAGTTTTTGAACTCTAAATAGAATAGAGGACAATTTACTGAAGATATCTGAAAGAAATGTTGCATTTCTATGTCATCAAAATAACTTTAAGCTTCTTTTTCTTTTTATTTTTTTCTATAAAAAGTATTATGAGCGACTGATAATTTACACACTGAAATACCATATTCAAGTTGAAGTAAAGGCTTAGTTTGCAAAGTAAGTAAATGTGAAACTACATGATTTTTATGTTCTTTTATTAGATTTTAAAATCTGCAATTTGATGATAGATTTTACTTTAGAGTTTTTAAAAAAGCAACTAAGAAAATAGCTAGAATATTCTGGAAGAGAAATTTATGTCTAAATAAGTAATTTAACATATTCATTTATATTTATGCAACTACTGTTTCAATGATGATCAGTTACAACAGATGTGCATCAGATGACAAAATAAATAAATTATTTCTCTAGTAAACAGATCTCATCAGTGAAACAACATTCATTTTGTATCACAGAAACATTTTACTACTCAAAATTTAAAGACAATATAGACGCGGGGCTCTTTTTCTGTTAGTTCACCAACAGTGTTACTTCCAATATTCTAGATGTGATACCATTAACTAAAAATAAGAATTCTCCAGGATATCTCTATGTTTAATTTAGTTTCAACTTATCTGAAAGAAATACTTTTACGACCTTCGCTCTGTTATTTATTACGAGAAATGCATGCATTGTGGGAATTTTTGTTCTGAGACACTTTTCAGAATTGGTATCAGGACAATATCGCTTTAAGACGGAGAAATTACTCATCATTGTTTCTATATTATACACAAGCAGAAGATCACACCTACTTGAGGTTTTATATAGTCATTAAGACAAAGCAATACAATTTTCTAAACAGTGGAACATTTCACAAAAACAATTACAATTCGTTAAAATTCCTAAAATTATAGACAAACACATGTATTATTCGATAATGTCTGACAATATTAACATATCAGAGACTATTTTGGTTTTTATTTCAATTTAATTGCTGTCATAAGTACGATAAAACACAAATCATCATTTACATTAACTTTGCCATTAGGATTTCTTATCAATCTTTAGGACTGCACGTATATAGTTTGAAAGATAATTCTGAAACAAGAAAAACACATAAGAACAGATGTTACTAATTGACTTGATTATACTTTCCACCTCTACGATTCCTTCAGCACTTCACTTTTAAAAGACTCGTTCCTTTGGTACGTAATAATCGAAAGCCCAGTTCAAATTAATGTTGGGCGGAAGTAAGGAAGCACTTATCAGATGCAAAGTATATCCCTCTTTCCCAATCCAATTAATTCCTGCCAGCGCCCTTGTCTCCAACGTGGCTGATGCTGTGGTGTAAGTGCTTTGGTATGATCCATCAACAATTTCTGTAATTAAACTGCTTCCTCCTCCCCATGGGCATTTTTCTTGAAAGTGGTGCATTTTCCAATTCATCTTGCTTCTTGAGGTTACACTGCGCAGAAAGGGGCTTTAATTGCTCGATGTTTGGAAAGGTTCTAACACAAAAGTCCTCTGATGCAATCAGACTGTCTGAAATCAACTTCAATATACAGTTAGACTAATAAGATGTACAACTATAAAAAGAAATGAATGATATTTGAATATATTTAGTTGAATGTATCGTTTTATTCATATTTGCTACATAGGTAAAATATTTCGTTTTCAGATGTAGTAGTGGCATTCTTTTGATTTGATATTTCACGAAAAATGTTCGATTTACGTGGGTGTCTCTTAAAAATACATAGCTTTATTTAAATTACATGTACCTTTTGGTAGGCTTTCATCAAATGTACAATTATTCAAATTAAAATACTTATTCAAATTTAAAATATATTAAGAATATAAATCTAAAGCAATTATTTACTTACCTACCATTGCCTTAAAATACAAAAATCTGCATATAGGTAGAAATTAATAGGAATTCCTCATTATAATTTTAGTTTTGGTTTACTTCACAATCTCAAAATGATAAGAAAGAAAACTAGAAAACTAAATCTTTGCTTGCTCAAATGCTAAAAGCATCTAATCTTGTTTTCATGTTTAAAAAAATCCAATCGAAATAAACGACCGCTATCTTCTCCAGTTGTATTGTTCTGTGACATTTAAATAAATGTTTCCTTCTTAAACCCATCGACGCATGAATTTGTATATAACAAAAAGAGTGACATTGGAACTTAAAAATTTCATTTATATTTTAGTTTTTCTTGTATGAGTAAAAGTTTCATTCTCGAAAGTAGTTATAGTATAGAGTGGCCGAGAATTGTGAGACACATTTCAAAAATTAATAATAAAAACCTAATAATTTTACAACTACGTTTTTTTTTAATGAGAGCGCATTTCAAAAAGTTTTTTTAAGATAGGAAACGCGCCATTACGGTGGTCTAGGTAGCCGTAAATTATTTAAAATCTCCCTTTTTCGAGAGCCATTATTTATGAAAATATTGAAGCTAGAAAAAAATTAAAGCATGAATTTGTAGGGAATTTTACGCACTTTCATTTGTTAATTCACAAGTAGTGTGAAAGCTGAATATTTTTTGAGATATTCAAGAAAAATTAAAGAAGGGAAACAGAAAACGCGCATCTGTTTCTGCCGATCGGTACCAATGCGTACGGAATTCTCTCGCTGTAGCAAATTTAGAATGCGCAACCTTATCTGAAAAAAACTTTTTTATCTGTTCTCTCATTTAAAAACGTAGTCGTAACAGTAGTCGTAACATCATTAGGTTTCTTTTCATTAGTTTTTGAAATGTGTGTCTCACAATTCCCTGACACTCTGTATATTGCTCCCATATCACCATTAAAATTTCTATTTTCAGCTTACTAAAGAAAAATTTAATCGATTCAAATTCAAATTTGACTTGCTGCAACTTTAGAAAGCTTCAGGCTTATGAACAGAAGACAAAGACATGTTTGGTACATTCGTGCACTTAATTCTTGACTTTTTAAAATTATTTTTGAGTCATTTAGTAATAAATTAATTTAATAATATAATAATTATTATTTTTTATTTTCAGTAAGATAATTTTCGCAAATCTTAATGAACAGGATGATTTTTTTTACCTGACAGCACTCAGAACCTTCTGGAGCTCGATCTATCAGCTGAAATACCACCGCATTTGGTAGGGGAACTAATGACGACAAGGGGAAAAAGATTCTGTAATAACAGAAAATTAATTCCAAAAGTAGCCAATAGGGGAAAATGTGGCGCTGTTGTAGTCTACACAACTGAGAATTAGGCAAATGAATAACAAAGACGAAATTTCAGTGCAAAACCGCTGTTTGTGCTGTACATAGTGTATATATTTCCTTCTTTCTGTTTATTTTTATTTCTTTTTCTTAAATAAAATTCCCGTGTCTTGCCCATCAAACCGTTCAGTGACCGGTGTGGCCACGGGTACGAATGTAAGGGACGGCGTTCTGTTCTGTAATAGAGCAAATGAATGCCCTAAAGGGTTACAGAGATAAATTTCAGTGTACCATAGTTCTTTATTCAATAAAATTACTTCCTCGGCGAGGGAATGTGATGACCCTTCATTGTGATTCAATGCGACCACCCTTCTCGTGAACCACACATTGCAGCCTGTACAAAACATTCTCCACATCCATTCTCCCCAGATATAACCTCATGCGACTTTTTCCTGAAGGGTTATTTGAAGTCTAAGGTCTATCTTGGTAGGATCCCGACATTGATGACCTTAAATCTTAAAGGACAACATATTAAGGTGCTGAGCATTCCTGGTGACATGTTACTTTCGGCCGTGTCGAATGTTGTAACAGAATGAATTGTTTGGTCCACGAGAAGGGTGGTCACACTGAAAGAGTTCTGGTGCTATGGTACATTGTAATTTCATATCTGTAACCCATTCGAGCAGTTCATTTGCTGTATTAAAGCGGTTTTGCACTGAATTTCATTTTTGTTTTCCATTTGCCTAATTCTCAGTTGCGTAGACTACAAAAGCACCACATTTTCTCCTATAAGCGACTTTCGGAACTAATATATATATATATATATATATATATATATATATATATATATATATATTCTTTATTGCAGAATATTTTCCGTCGTCATTAGTCACCCTACTAAATTTGGTGGCATTTCAGCTGATAGATCGAATTACAGAAGGCTTTGAGTACTATCAATAAAAAAAATCACCCTGTATCTATACAATAACGCATGCGTAATAGATATATTTGTCAATATTATTTGCATGAAATTTTTGCTAGAGAAACACAGTTTTTAATCAATTAAAAGAATTAATTAATTTTAATTAAATGCATGATTGAAATTAATTCTTTTGTTTAAGTTGCATTTATTATATATATTTTTTCTACTCAGTTTGAAAATTAAAATAAACATAATTTGTTTAGAATTAAGATATTTCAATCCAATTTAAAATAATGATTTCAATGCTTTCTTTTCCTCAAAGACTGAAAAAACAATGCCTCCAAAAAACCTATCGTTTCTATATTTCTTATGAAGGTTAACTTCTGTAATATAATGGAGAATATATGAAATGAGAAATCTAAAATTTCATTATTATAGGCTTTCCATCATGAATTCAACTTTAAATGCTGTCATACAGATCTGAAAAAGGACTTATTTCCAATCAGATTTTACTTGTCTTAAAGTTTAGTAACAGTATTTAGTATTAGTATTCATTAATAATATTCCTACACCCTTATTTTATATGAACAACATATTGAATACATTTATAGTGATCATAATCTTCCCCTGAATTTAATTGCTTTGACTTGATTAATAAAATACTTGAAAACGATACTTCGCTATCTTTTCAAATGTGTATTCATTTTCATAAACATTTCATTTATAGGGATTTTTAAATATTGAGTGGAGTGAGTTTAAATTTCCTTCCGAATATAAAACCTCTAAAGTAATTTCAAAAATTCTGGAACAAATTGAAGGAAGTCGAGAAAACAGCCAAAGAGAAAAAAATCCTCCTATGAGGGAGAGATAGCAATTTAAACAAACGAACTTAAAAGACGTTTTAAATCCAGTAAATAATCAGGCAATTTGAAAGGCTATCTTTTACTATCTCATTAGTTCCGATTATTCATTTGTTAAACGATAAAGTGAAGTAAAATGAGCGTTGAGTCTGATGTAAATAAGGACGAAGTAAAAGAGCTTAGTTTTCCAGCGACTAATCATGGCCGGAAAAACTCACTTTATTAGAAAAGAAGATATGCTGAATTTTAAAAAAATGATCAGAGGCAAGAAAGAAGACACAAAAGTATATTTATTTCCAGTATAAAATGGGGAAAGAGCAGTACATGCATCAGAAGAACAAAATCTCACAAATTCCTTTTTTTCTAAAACGTGTATATACTAAAAATAAATTTGTAGAGTTTTTCATGGACAGTTGCTTGATAGTAAAATTAAGACAAAGCAATTCTTGTTTCACTCTAAGTGCTGTCATAAGTACGATATAACAAAAACCATTATTTACATTAACTTGCCATTAAGATTTCTTAAGGATCTTTAGGACTGCACTTAGATAGTTTGAAACATAATTCTGAAACAAGAAAAACACATGAGAGCAGATGTTACTAATTGACTTGATTATACTTTCACCTCTCCGATCCCTTCAGCACTCCCCTTTTAAAAAATTCATTTCTTTGGTATGTAATAATCGAGAGTCCAGTATACACTAAAGTTGGGCGGAAGTAAGGAAGCACTTATCAGATGCAAAGTATATCCCTCTTTCCCAATCCAATTAATTCCTGCCAGCTCCCTTGTCTCCAACGTGGGTGATCCCGTGGTGTACGTGCTTGGTATGACCCACCAGCGATTTCAATAATTAAACTGCTTCCTCCTCCCCATGGGCATTTTTCTTGAAAGTGGTACATGTTCCAATTCACCTTGCTTCTTGAGCCACAACTGCACAGAAAAGGATTTTAACTACTTCGGTGTTTGGAAAAGCTATAAGACCTCTGATATAATCAGACATTCTGAAATGAACCTAAATTTACAATTAGACAAAAATGATGCACAAATATAAAAGGCAATGATTGTTATTTCGATATATGTGGTTGAATGCATCGCTTTATTAATATTTGTTACAAAGGTAAATTGTTTCTTTTTTAAATGTATCTGTGGCAGTCTTCTGATTTGATATTTCACGAAGAATGTTCGAATTCAGAGGGTTCCTCTTAAAATACATACCATGATTTAAATAATATGCAATTTTGTTAGGCTTCTATCAAATATAAAATAATTTATATTAAAATACTGGCATACTATATACACGTATTCAAATCTAAAATTTATTTAGGATTTAAATCTGGAGCATTTATTTATTTACCTACGATCGTCTTAAAATACAAAAACAAGCATATAGAGAGAGATTAATAGGAATTCCTAGTTATAATTTTAGTTGTGATCTGCTTCACAATCTTAAAATGATGAGAGAAAACTAAATCCTTCCTTTCTCAGATTCCCTGCTAAGAAAGAATTTAATCTTGCTTTTCATGTTAAAAAAAATCCGTTAAAAATAAACGACCTCAATCTTTTCCAGATGCCTTGTTCTTCGACACTTAAATAAATGTTTCTCTTTTAAACCGAACCTCGCACGCATTTGTAGATAGCAAAAAGAGTGACATTTGAACCTAAATGATTCTTTTATATACTTGTATGCCTCAAAAAATTTCATTTACAAAAGTAGTTATAATAATGGCATATTATCCCATATTATCATTAATTATATTTAATTTCTAATTGCAGTTTACTAAGGCAAAATTTTGTGGAAAGAAATTCATATTTGTTTTGTTATACATCAGAAATCTTCAAGATTATGTTCACATAGATATATTTAGCAGAGTACTGCACTTTTGTATATAGCTAATTCTTGAGTTTTTAAAATTAACTTTGAATAATTTAGTAATAAATTGATTTAAAAATTAATTTATTAAATTTTTAATTTCGAATAAGAAAATCCTCACAAAGCTTAATATATGTATACAATAATGCATGATACATAATGATGATGTATGTTAATAATATTTGAATGATATATTTGTTAGGCAAACACAGTTATTTAATCAATTTAATTAATTAATTAATTTTAATTAAAATACATGTTTGAAATTATTTTAATTATTTTTTACCTTGCATTTATTTATATAAATTTATTCTACTCCGTTTGGAAATAAAAATTAAGATAATTTGATTAAAACTAAAATAGTCCAATCCAATTTAAAATATTGATTAAAAATGCTTTGTTACCTTCCCAAGACTGAAAAAAGAATGTTTTGAAGGAAAAAACTTTTAAGTTTCTGTATTTCTTATGCAGGTAATCTTCTGTGACATAGTGGAAGATATATGAAATAAGTCATCTAAAAACTAATTCTTTCATGCGTTGCATGATGTATCCAACTTCAAATACTGACTTGCAGATGTAACAAAATAACTTATTTGCTATCATTACAAATATTACGCGTCATAGAGTTTAGTGATAATAAGTACGATTAAATATTATTCATGAATTTATGTAAATTATTTTAAATTAGATTTTTCAATATTTATAGTCATTAATCTAACAAATATACATCAACATATAGTATTATTCTTAAATGCTTATTTTCTATGAACAACATATTGAATACATTTATAGTGTTCAAAATCTTCCCCTGCATTTGATGGCTTTGATTTGAATGTTAAAATACTTGAAAAAATAACTCGTTATCTTTTCAAATTTATATTCATTTTCATAAAAAAGTAATTTATATGCCTTTTTCAATACTCAGTGAAGTGAGTTTAAATTTCCTCCCGAATATAAAACCTTTAAAGTAATTTCGAAAATTCCAGAACGAACTGCGAAAAGTCGAGAAAACAGCCAAAGAGAAAAAAAATCCTCCTAAAAGCGAAAGAAAGCAATTTAAACAAATTATCCGAAAAGAAAAGACGTTTTAAATCCAGCAAATAATCAGGCAATTTGGAATGCTATCTTTTACGATCTCATTAGTTCTGATTATGTATTCGTTAAGCGATAAAGTGAAGTAAGATAAGCATTGAGTCTGATGTAAATAAGAAGGAAGTAAAAGATCCTAATTTTCCAGCGACTAATCATGGCTGGAAGACTCACTTCATTAGAAAAAAATGAAATTTAATAACTACTGCATTTAAAAATATGATCAAAAGCAAAGGAAGCAGACACAAAAGTAAATTTATTTTCGGTATAAAAAGGGGAATAAGCAGTACATGAAGAATAAAATATCATAAATTCCTTATTCTCTAAAATGTGCATAAAAAATTGTTCAGTTTTACATGGAAATTTGCTTGGTATTTAAATTTCGAAAAAAATTCTTACAAACATGTTGCTATGTAGTTTAGAGTTGTGCTACTAAGAATTCATTAAAAAGTAATGATGTTAAATCCATGCTTATGTACTGCAAGTTATACGGGAGGTGCCAGTTTAATTTTGGAATCTTTTTCTTATCTTGCAAGATATGCAAAGCGTCTGCGCGTGTGTGCGTGTTCGAGAGAGTGTGTCTGTGTTAGTTTTGAGGGTAGGGCATCCGTCGCGATACATTTTGATCACCACTCATGTTATTTTACTAAATACCTTTTATGTCTTTTATTGAATATTCTTTCTCAGAAACTGTGTTTTCTGAAGGTTTCTTTTATCGCTTCGTTCAAACTTTAGTACTTTCGTATAATTCTGCTTCTTAAAAAGTAAAATTATACAAGAGTTTTAAAAAGTAGCGATAAAATGAAGTTTTTCACCGCTAAAAGTTTATTTCAAACTTTTTAACAACATTTTTTTTCTTTCTCATTTATGTAAGTTTTCCTGTTAAAAAGTTGAAACTAAAGTTTTGCTTAAAATAAAACTAGAAAATTGAGAAAGAGAGTTCAAACGGCTTAAGATAAAGAAATGGAAGATTACATCTAAAAGTGTATATTTTTGGATAATATTATTACAATCAAATTACTCTATAAGGCGAATAATTTTAAAATATTTTATTTATTAGTTTTATGCCTAAATTGTATTTAATAAACTAATGCTCAAATAGCTATTCGTATTGCTGAAAGTCTACTTTGATGAGAGTAAGTTTCATCAAATTAAATTCAAACCATTGATGTTTTAGTTTAAAACAAATGTACTAAAAACATAGACTGTACCTCTTGCATTATTATGAAAATAATTAACTTCTAATTAAATAATATAGAAAAATTTTATGGCCATACTTAAGAACGTAGTATTTCTTTATTTTTGTAAAGCATTACATTAATAAAATTTATTAAAATTTTCCTGTAATCCAGACAAAGCATTTTCAAAATAAACCACGGACTTCACCAATTCAAATTATTTTGTAAATAGCATTTATCTAAAAGAAGTAGAATATAGTAAAACGCATAACTGATTAAAATTCAAAGTTGAATTTGCATTATTGCGGATAAGTTTAAGCAAAAAAGCATGCTATATCGAACATTTACTGTCATGCAATATTTATTAGGTTCACTTTTTCATTGGTTTTAAAACTAAAGCATATGTTCTTTCCTCGGCTTTGTCGCACACTTACGCAATATCGCTTAGTAGTGAAGAGAAATAAGAATGTGTATTGGATCTCTTTCCGCAGATAGATTGAAACAAAATTTAATACAAATCTCGAATTCTGATATCAGTAACACATTATCTAACTCGATACGATATTGAGTTTTCACGTTCATATGCACATGATTGGATAGAACGGCAGGCAGAAAAACTTTTGAAAGATTTGGTCAAAAATTTGATAAATATCTACTATTCTGGTAATAAAGTCAAATATGTCAAATCTTATCTATCAATCTCGTCGAATTTTGGAGTTGACTGCCTTCAAATGCTCACTGGCAGACAGACCCCTAGTTGATTGATTTGGCTCAAAATTTGAGACAAATCTACAATGTTGGTTTCAGAACCAATATCAAATTCCTTTCGTCGACTGATTTCATTTTTGAGTTACTGTACTGACAGATAAACATAATTCTAAAAATAGATACAATTTTTCGGACTCAAGGTAGTATAAAACTGTGAGATTCATCAAAATGTCGAGGTCGAATTTTTTGTCGATTACAATAATTTCTTTGTATATTTCGTGCTTTAAAAAATTTTAAAAGTGATACAGCCATTAATATTTCAGTTTTAAAAAGAAATGAAGCAATAGAAGCAAGCGTGGCATTTTTAATTCGCTTTCGTTAAAATGAAAATTTAAGTATTATTTTAAGATAAAAACATAACTTTATACAAAATACATCAATAAATATACTCAAATAAAGGGAAAAGTTAAACAATTCTTATAATTTCGTTAACCCTTTTGCAAAACGAGACATTATGCTTCCATTTTAACAACAAAAAAACTCTCAACACTGATCGAGGAAAACACTTTTATGGAGTCTAATATCGTATTCAGATCGAAGTCGCATATATTTAAAGCTTTATCAAGCAAATCCAACGCTCCAATCCAGTAAGCTCCTGGAAAATCTAAAATAAAATATTGATTTTGGTGAATATCTTTCTCAGTGTGCTCATCCCTTGAAATTCACATCAGAATATCCCCTTTTATAAAGCTATGAAGAGTCTACACGTTTTTCTTTTCTTGTGTTTTAGATAGTACTAAAAATGTTATAAAAGCTTTTGGTACTTAAAATATGCGTCTAGAATTTCCAGATAACGAAATCATAGCTTTGAAATGGGAATTTAAAGTTACAGTTGGAGTAAATAACCGAGCTAAAGTAACTTAGTGTCTGTTATTTTAAGAGAATGAGAAATAAAGGCAATGAAGGCATTTCATTTCATGAAGTTACTAAAACACCTGTCTCAAACTGTAGTATAAAAATAGTTTAAGAATTAACTACATTAATTTAAATTAATACTCAAGTATTAATTTAAGAAGAATGATGTGAGAATCACACACACAATGAAAAGAAATAAAAGTTCTGTGTGTAGAATATGTTTTAAAGAATTCTAATTTTATTTAAAATTTCGGAAAAGGAATTAATTAATTAATCAATCGTGCAGATTTTTGGTGATAAATTTCATTCGGAAAAAAGGAAAAATTTTATATCTTGCACTCATCAATGTTTTGCTTTTACGAAGTCGATGGAATTAAGTTTGGTTATTTTAATTCTAATATACACAGAGGGTGTTCGCACATTTTTTAGATGATTTCGTTTCGCTATAGGAAAAATGTATTTGCTTGAAAAAATTTATTTTCATATCAACATTGTTTTAGCTATAAAGTATTATCTGCTACCTGAATGTTTTGTTTACATGAAAAATGCCTCTTTTAAAGAAGCGAAAGATGGAAGACTACGTTTTTACTCTTCCCATGGAGAAGTAATCTTACTCAGTTATTTAAAGACGTTGTGAAAGCTATGTTTTTTGATATCTAAAGGCACAATAAGTAATATTGTTAATAAGAAAGGAAAAAATTGTCCAAGTTTGGTTTCAAGTGTCAAAATTGTTTCAAATACGTATCCAAGGAAAAAACGCAGTTCTTCGAATATTGGGAAGGTGAGATCTTTAATGTTAAAAGAAAATCCTCCATGTCAAAGATTTGTTGCAAAATCATTAAAATGCTCAGTATCAACTGCAAACAAAATTATCAACACTGATTTTAATCCTAAAAAGGCAAAAAATACAATTTTCATCGTCTTTCTCCACGTCATATCGCTGAACGCAAAACGCGCTGCAGAATTCTTTACAAAAAGCATTTATTTGGACAAAAATGGAAAAATGTTGTAACAATAGATGAATCTTGAGTCTCTTTAAATGATTGCAAAAATAATTCAATTTATTACCATCAAAGAGGAGAAAAAAACTTAAACGTGGTTCCAAGGAATCCAAAAATGTTTTTCTTAGGGAATTGTCATTACTGCTGATTTTTCACCTAATGACAAAATAAAAATAAAGGGAGTGAATAAAAATGTTAAGATCAACTCGACATACTATCAGGAGCATATTTTACCCTCAATCTTCAAATATTATATAACAACTCTTTGCCCATAATGCCATCAATTAGTAGAAGTGCACCAAAACAGTGCAAGCAGTTACACAATCCACTGTTAATTTCCTGAAAAAAATGGAAAAAAGGGTATTGAGACTGTAACCTTCACTCATATTCCTGGTAAATAGTTCGGTATCCCCCATGAGTTTTTGCTATTTTGAGCTTTTAAAAAGCGCATTATCCAAACGTCGATCTGCAAACTTTTGTAGGCTTTGGAAAGCTCCCTTTCATCTTGAACAGATGAAAGGGACAAAATACCTCTTCCAATAGCACAAAAATCATTGTTGTCATGGAAATTACAATGTTGAAAGCTAATTAAGAATACGTTCTGTCAAATTGAATATTTCAAACACAAAAAAATTATGTAAAACATTCTTTAAATGCCTTAAAAATCATCTAAAAAATGTGAGAACGCCCTCTGTATTATTAGTATTATTTTGTTATTTTATCTTTCATGTTTGTTTAGTGGCCCCGACGTTAGTCCTATTGTTTCAGGAGAAATACTAATATGCATCTTCAACAATTTTCTCACCAATGTAATTCAATTATTAAAAGGAATTATCAATCTTAATTATATTTAGTCAATTACAAAATATTAAATCAATCGAAGCAATTTTTGTAAGTTTCAATATTTTTAGAAATAAAGTGCAATTTATTTAATATTTTGATGAATTACCCTAAATATCAACAGATATGTCTTTTTAAAAAAAACAGTATCGTCGCTAAGGGTATATATACAATCATATTAATGGAAATGAAAATAATACGAAAATGGACAGCAATTTTTAATATAAATAAGTGATCAGTAAATTCGTGAGTTTTTTCCCTTGAATCTTCGAGCAATCAAATAATTTGTCATTTTTACCTCAATCTTCATTTGTTTCCTTGCTTCTTCATATTCATCTTCAATGCAGATTATTCACAAAGAGAATAGTGAAATGATTACTGTCTCAGATAACTTTTCGTTTGAAAATATAAGTACCTCATGCAGATAGAAATTAAGTACAAACTATCGTTTTTTAATTTTATTTTATTTATTTATTTTTTGTAAACTGTTTTTATAAACGATTTTCTTTTCGTGAAATAATTTTCTTTCTGAAGAAATAAAATTTTAATATTGAGAATCTTCTTCTGATAACAACTCGTTCGAAAAGATTGAATCCCATCCACCCACGCATCCTAAAAAATCGAAGAATAAAGGAGAGAGAATTATCAACATTAAGACAGAACGAAATCGGAAAAGGAAACGCGAAAGAAATAACGATAAAAGTTAGTTGTCAGTAGAAAAGAGGATTCTTCGTTTGGATAAATGGAAAACTTTCCTGTTTGCGCTTCTCTTAGTATACGCATGGTCAGTGGCTGCTCGTCCATTAGGGCTGCAGCACCCCCTGAAATTATTTTTTAAACTTGTATTTTTCTTTTTAATCTTATTTGCTTACTTTTCCACTCTCACAGTTGAATACTTACGAAAATACAAAAAAGTAATAAAAAATTGAAAAAAAGGCATAAAATGAATCCAAAGAAGCTGAAAAACAATCTGCGCCCCCCGCCGAAATCCGTTCACTGAGCAGAAAATCCGGAGTGAAAAAGCAGCTCTTTCTTCCTTTAACTTAGACGGACTGTGGGCTGAAAGTAAACACAGCTCTGGCTGGCATGGAGCCAACTGAATGAAAGAAATAAGAAAAAGAAACGCTCTTTTTAATATATTTTTCTTTTTTTCCTCACTCTCACACAAGTCACAATCCCATTGGTGGTTTATGAGTTTCGATTTCGGTTCGTGTTGCGACGACAGATTCAAGCAAATAATACTTTTCTAAAACTTTCAAATTTTTAGAGTATTTCAGTGAAAAATGTATTGACATGTTTCAGCTTAAAAATAAATTTTCTGCTTATAAGTTCTTTGATATTCATTTTTGAAAGAGTATTATCGAGTGAACTGGGCAAGGAGGGAAGTGTATACGTGGAACTCCGATTATTATTTTTTGTCAGAGGAATCGTCACATCAACGTTCACTTTAATTTTTGTTAGTAAAGCAAATAGAAAATGTCATATGTTGGTTATTTACTTTGTTTGAAAAGCAAGAAATTTCACATCTGGATTTGGAATTAAAAAGTTTGTCCTACTTAGAGATAAAGTAGCTATTAAAATTGTATTCTCTCGATAAACATTTTTTTGCAGCCCTTCTCGTTTCTGAGCTCACGAGCCGCCATTGCGTATGTTAAAAAGTTCAGAAGTAAGCTATACTTGAAATTCTGTTACCTTCAATTTGTTTTTATCAGATCACAAAATATTATTTTTAACCTTGTTTCTGCAATGCGTAGTAATAACTAGAGATGGACTGCAAAATCTAGTTGAAATGAAAAATAAATCCTTTTCCCTTTCTGTCGAGTATATTCTGTGTAATATTAAAGCTGAAAAATATACCATTAATAAAGCTTCTGAGATGAGAAAAATAAATCCTTTTTTCTTTATCTCTGTCGAATATATTCTGTGTTGCATCAAAAATTAAGAAAATAACGTCTCATATATTTATTTTTAGAAATAACAGGACTCTTTCGGTGGACTGATGCAGCTGTGATCGACTCAAATATAAAAAAGGAATATGGCATTCGAGTTTTCTTGGCTCGCAATGAGGGTTTTGTACGAGGATGAGCTGTATGTGGATCGTTTGTCAAGAATTCTATTCTTATCTGACTGGAGATATCTCAATCTTGTGTGAAAAGTATTAACCGAGGAGTATCAGTAATATTAAAGTTGAAGGTTGAACAATTTTATTACCATATTATTATTTTATTACAACCCTTACTGAAGCCTCTGAGTTGGGAATTTCTAATTCTTTGATATTGATCTCCATGTTTCTTTTAGAAATTCAAGTAATATAATTCTAAGATCTTTTGAATGTAATGTTTCAGAAAAACTATAAGAACACAAAAAAACTAATTTCAAATAAAAGAATTCAATGCTTTGGGATTTTGTGATTATAAATTTCTAATTTATCTGTATGCAAGAAGCATTCATAACGATCATTGGCGGAAAATCTGGGTTTTTGGACTAAAAATAGTGGGGAAGTTAGACAAATTTATAAAGGCAAACGAGGTGAATATTGAAAATTTTAAAATGAAATAAAAATGAATCCAGCCTGCAGACTTCGCGCAAACTCATCTATAGGCTGGATTCAAACTCGGGAGTTTTTCTGTGAGAGGCTTGACCAAAAAATTCACTCTCGTGACCCGAAATTCCCATGAAATCGAAAGGTTTCGGAAGCAACAATTATATATGAATTCAAATTTAAGGAAAACATCTATAAAAAATTACGCCTTCAAGAAGGACACAAGTAATTAAAATCAAATTAAATCCAAAGTAAAAAAAAACCGAAATCCTCACTTTATGATTAGTACGAATATATGAGCACAATGTACAAAGACATGCAGAGAACAAAATAACCTATACGTTGAAAACTTGCCGTATAAAAACACTAAGTTATTCTTAAAGCTACAGCGATTTAATCTAGACCGCCCACGTCGCCAAACAAATGCACATCACCACTAAAACAGTTCCAGCATGAAATGCTTGCTCTATTTATTTCAAATTTCTAAACGGTCGAATACTGGTCCTAGTGAGTTTTGATGAAGTAATATTTAGTACAGTTTATATGAGCATGATTATTTAAACAAGAGAAAAAATATTGAAAGTTGTCTGAGTATTTTTCCTCTCTCGCCCTCTCCCTCCTTCTTTCCACCCGCTGGTGTGGTGTGGAAGTTTGGAGAGGGGTGCCGGCTCAGCTGTGTCCTCGTCATTTGAGCGAGGTTCAGAATAACGAGGTTTGTCCCAAAATAACCCTCGTGTTGCTTCAAAATGGGACGTTAATAGAAGTAAACTAAATTAAACCTTCTTTCGGTATCTTTACTCTAAGCACTATCGTTCTATAATGAATTTAATCTTCAGAAAACCTTCGTACCGTGATTTCATTTTCAATGTGTTTTCCCTTTCATATCAGCGGAAAAAATGGTAATAAATTGTTCCTTTAACCCACCGACGAATTTTAGGACATCGAAAAGTTAGAAGAAATATGTAAACAAAAAATGCAGTCTTTTTTCTGCAGCAAGAATATGTAATCATAAATTCTGGATGTTTTCCTTATAGGAAATTAGAAAGGAAATAATTTATTCTTAAAACCTTTCAGGGTATATTCTTATAGGGTAAATATTTCCACACAGTAATTTATTTCGTTGGGCCTTATAAACCGAAAATTGCCTCAAAAGGATAACTATATACTTTTTAATGAATTTATTCAAAATAGCTTGATCAAATATCGTGATAGTCTTCATTACCATGCATCGATTCTGAGTTATAGTTAAAAGCAAATAGTTATTCTGATATTCGTTAAAATATAGTTTACGTAATTTATACACTTAACTAGAATATAATAACTTTTGGATGATATTAGTATGGTGAAGCAAATAACTGCTTTAGAAATTTATGAAGATGAGATTATGAATAATGAGTTTGGAAATATGTTTGGGTATCATCATAACATAAAAATATAGTTCATTATCTGCGGAATACATTTATCAAAGCTTTTAAATACATAAATGTACAAAAGATTTTTCTTTTATTTCTTAATTTGTTATCTTTGTTATTTCTTATTTGTTACCGCTTTGACAGGTTACATCCCAATGAGTGTTACAGGATAAGTATCTTCTTAATATATGTGATCTAAACAGACAATTTTTCATTTAAGCTTGTTAATTCTGCTATGGATATGATTATCTAAAAAGCTGTTATTACAAAATCTTTATTTTAAAAATTGTTATTGCAAATGTGGAAAGTGATGCAATTAAGCCATTTGTTAAACTTAATTAAATATTATCTTTAATAGTTGGAATTAACAAAATAATATTAATGAAATGGGATTTGAATCAAAAATTAATTTTTAAACTATTGTTGTTATTATTAATGCAATACCATGTAAGACAAATTTAGCATTTACTTTCCAACTAAATAGTTAATAAAATCAAATTACTTCTAAAATTAATTTTTCATCACTAAAATTAAAATCTTCTGGTAGCACACAGATATACACTGAAGAGCCAAAACATTATGACCACCTACTCAACAACGCGTTGCGCCTCCTTTGATCTTCAAAACAGCTGCAACTCGCCTGGGCATAGATGCCACAAGTTTTTGGTACATGACTGGAGACAGGTTGTACCCAATGTCTAAGCAGCGGTCACGCAAAGTCGAGATATTCGGACATAGTTGTGTCTGAGCTCTGAGCTGTCGCTCCATGACATCCCAAACGTGCTCCATCGGATTAAGATCCGGCGAGTTATGTGGCCAGGACATTAAGTGGAATTCATCAGTATGCTCCTCGAACCACTCCAACACAATCCGAGCCTTGTGACATGGGGCATTGTCCTGCTGGAAGATCTGGCGTCTACTGCTGGTGTCACCGTCATTTATCCACTTTGCATGAATACTAACAAAGGCAGATTGTGAAAAACCTACCGTCGTGCAGTTTCGGTGATACTCGTTACGAGTCTTCGGAAAATTACGATCTGCCCTCTATCAAATTCGCTTAGATCAGCAGCCTTTCCCATCACTCGCAAAAGTAAGTGCAAGAATGATTACTTACCTTCTCCAGCAACAGTTAAATACCATTCTCACTTAACCACGTGTCTTCCACGTCATCCAGACGAGTTCATTGAAAAATGTGGGGATTGTCGTAATTTTTTGGCTCGTCAGTGTATATGTAAATGTTAGAAAGAAATTTGATTGCTAATATATATAATTCTAAGATGTTTAAAAATCAAAAGTATTTACATCAACCAGAAATCAGTCATTTAAAACATCTTTCCATGCACAATTTACAATATCTTCAACAGTTTTATTTGCCCTAATTTCATTCCATCAAAATTTTAAACATACTCAATTTTCAATGAAATGTTGCTGAGAAAAGCTTCCCTACATGTATTCACACTCACTCCAATTATTATTTAGCCAAGAATGATGTAACCCTTCTCTCTGAGCAGTTATTTATGTGTTAAACCTCACAAAATTTAAGTTGTCAAGAGATGATTTAGTACATTTTACAAACTTTTACCTAATAAAGGACCATTGAAAGAGAAGAGTGACTTAAAACCTGCTCATTTTAACTATTCAAAATTGAAAACATAATAATTATGAATGTTTAGCTTTCTACACTGATAAGAACTTAAGTTTCCTTATGTTATGTTACTCAGAAAGCTTCCCACAAGTATACAGACTCACTCCAGTTGAAATTTAGTCAAGAAAGGTACAGAATTTTTCTCTGGGTAGTCACTTATATTTTTTAAAACTCAGAAAATGTGAGTAATCGAAATATGAAATAGCTCATTCCTCAACATTTTAACTAAAAAGTATATATTAAGGAGACATTCATTCATTTGCTTAATTGAAACTGCAAGACTTAAGCTTATTTTTTTCAAACTATTTAACACAAAAAAATTCTCGGAGAATTTTTTTAAACTTTACGGCGATGTAAACAAACCACACTTGCGAGTTGTTGCCAAACGGCAATTAAGAAATTCGACTAATTTGTCGTTACATAAGAGAATTATATATATATATATAATCGCAGAAAACATTATGATTTCACTAATTTTAACGGTTCGTATAGATTTTACTTACCCTGATGAGCATCTATACGCTTTTACCGATTTACTACAGTCTCTCCATTTTATTTTAATATTTTTTGACTTTCATGATATTGATTATATATATATATATATATATATTGATATGTTAGATTTATTAGAATAATTAAGTTGTAGCATTAGATGCGAACACATTTATTATATGGTCAAAAGCATCAGGACACTTAAATTAACATATTTTTTTCGGATTTCTATAGAAAGATTGAACAAACTGCCCTTGAACTTCGACTATGTTAAAAATAATTTGAACTAACATCTTACCGTGAAGACTTGGTAACGAGGTCATTTAGGGGAACGACCAGACATTTATGAAGAAATAATGATTTGTTCTCATCTAATTTCACAGAATGATGAAAGTGATTTTCAAATTCCACCAATGGTTCTACAGTACAATAAATCGTTTACTGTGGGCAATACTTACATGGATTTTCATGAAAACAGCACGTATATTCAAGGAGCGATAAAAGTTTCTTTAAAAAATCTCAAATATTTCCTCATGTGTTATGCTTATAAGACGCAACAAGTTTGCAACCAAATTATACAAACTCACAGAATACGTGAAAATATACTAGCAATATATTATATTAAAATTACAAGTAAATACTTTGAATGTTCGAGGAAATCTGAGTATTTATAGCAAATACTTTTTAACTGTGTATAAGCAAAACAAAGCATAATTTTTCTTTTACAATTTCAAATTCGGATATATAGGGTAATTAAATTAAAATTCCAGTTGGTTGCCATTAAGTTTAAGAAAGATATCAGCATGGTAGTGATCAGATTTTCAGTTTTTCTCTAAGTGAAGGTAACTGATATGGGGTTTTCCACAAACTGATATTATTTAAAATTGAATCTTTGAATACAAATCACCAAACTGCAATTTAAATTCTGTATTTAATTTATATGTATCCATGTGCATTTATTATCTTCAGCATTTATACAATTCAGTAAAAGTATTCTGAATATATTTTGTGAAAATGCATGTAAGAATTGCTTACTATAACACACTATAACTATAACACACACTGTCCTGTTCACATGTAGCAAAAAAGATCTTCGAATAAAGTTGCAAATAATTATCGACTTCTGTGATACGGGCTAAACGAAAATCATTTTCTTCTTCATCAATTTCTTGTCGATTCCTTAGATGCTATCGTGACCGAATATTCGCTTTGAAATGCGAGTTTAATCCCATTTCTCATATTATCTAAGTTGAGGGGCAGTTCTTCCAGCTTTTCTGGAGGAATTTGAAGAAATGTGTAAATCCTAAATTTTTCGGATACCTTTGATCATACAGTGCACATAAGAAGTCCATTCACTTTCCATTATTAAAAATTATTACTTTATTCAGTTTTTCTTCGCGTAAGTATATAATTGTACAAATATGTAATATTTATGATTTCCGATGAAATACAATTTAATTATCATTACCTGTTAGTAATAATTAGTTATAATCATAATTATGCACACATTATAGTTCCGAATGCGCAATAAGAAGTCCTGAAAACTTTAGTTAAAATGAAGCCTGAAACTGATATTTAGAATTGTAATTCTAAATCCTTCAAGTACTCAGAGTTTTACTTAACTAAATTTAGCAAAATTAATCCAATCATCTTCATGAATTTAATTTCCTTTGCGTTGTAGAATTATTATACAGTATATTAAGGTTATTGTACAATATTGGGTTAAGAAGATTACACAAAAGAGAATTCGGTGAAATTTTTTCTATAAGTCTACTCACAATTCTAGGATATCAAATTATTCTATTATTGTTTCAAATTAACGAAAGAACTATTTCATAGCTTAAGTGTGCAATAACTTACTAATTGAAATGGAAGATCATCGTGTTACGTCTATTTTCGTGATTATAACTATTACAGCCATCGGAGTATTTTGGTTCACGCTGATGACTTTACTGAAGATAAAGAGCTTAACTGAAAATTATCCTATTAACTTATTCTACTAACTATTAAGCAACCGACATTGACTGTTCTAACAATGGAAGGCTAATATTATCTATATAATCTAATATAATTATAGCGTGGTGGTAGTTTAAATGCTCGGTTTTGAATCCAAAATGTGCATAAAGGACGTTAAACGCATTACCGATTAGGTCATACATATTTGCGATTGTCTTAAAATAAGGTAAGGTAATTTTGATAAATTCTTCATCACACACACTTTTGAGTCTATTAAAATAGAGACAAAGGTATGGTAATTAGATGCTGATTCATATATATTTGATTTCTCTTAAAATTTCGGTGAGAGTAGCGTACCTTTTTAAAACTATCTTTCACTAACTCATATGTCACTATTTTCTAATTGAATCTATTGTTAAACTAAGAATCACCCTGTAATGAATATTTCTATCTAGGATTTATAAATTATCGCTGAAGTACCAGAAAACATTTCGTACTGCCACTACGAAGTATGGCATTTTGCTTTAGCCAATTAAGGAAAAGAGACAGAACGCCGCCCCATGCCTGATACCATGAAGGCAACCAAACCGGTTGAATGGGCATGGGACTAGGAAAAGAGACAAAGAATCACTTTCAAATATATCATAATTCTACAATTTCTTATATCGCATTTTGCAGTTGCGCTTTTTCTCTCGTTATAAATTATGATACCAAATATTCCTAAATACTCCAGATGTTTCGCAAAGCCTATAAATATAAGTATATTGAATTAAGCTCAGCTAAACTGTCCAGAAAAGGAATTATTTGATATCAACGTGCAACTAGTATGCTTAGTGATTATTGCAAATAAAAAATTAGCTTCTCTTCTCATTAAGGTATTATGTAAGTTAGCTTAATGGAAGTTTTAATTGAAAGTTGTCGATTATCTCTTTGCCGTTAAATAAACCAAGTTTATATTCAAGGGGACAAATTGTTCATGGTATCCGTAACATACTTAACACTCAAAAATCATATAAATCGAAATCATCGAATTCGGTTTTTCTAACAGAGTTTAGTTTATATAAAGTATATTTTGCCTTAAGATATATTTAACTAAGACAAGAGTACCTTTAAATTTGCATGTATTAACATAAGCGCGGGAATACATTTTAAACAGTATGAAAAACGAATGAATTATTAATAAATATCAATTACATGCGTTTTCTCTCAGAATAAAGTGATGGATTAATGATACAGTGCTAGACAAAAATTATCACGTTCTTGTTTCTCTACAACATATTATTTTCTATAAATTTAGTATTCCGTCCAATCATCTTCAGGAGGCGATTCATGCATTTAAAGAACTAAAACTTGAACTTTGAAATTCCTGTAAAAAAACATGTACATGTTCGTATTCCGATGAAGACAAGGAGTCAGAACAAGATTCGTGCAGGCACCTTTTCTTGTATTCCCTTTATCAATTTTTTCTCTTCAACATTTAATTTTTTTATAGTTAAATCTGTGTTAAAAATTCAATTCCTCCACCATTTCTACTTTATGTCTCACATAAATTTAAGAAAATTAATCGTGTTATAAAGTAATATAGTTTTTAATAGACGTTAGATACTCAAATTAAGAAGGTATTAATGTCAATACACTATTGTTTTATGATTTTATACTTTTAGCCTGTGACAAAATAATTTTAAGATATTTGTTTTTCCACTTTCTTCATTTCAATCCATCATTTTCATGCTTTAATTGTATTGGAATTATTTTCTCTAAGTTGTAAATTATTTTCAGAAAGTGATTTCAGCATTAAATATTTTATTTCGAATTAAAATTCGAAGAATATAGAACATAGAAAATAGAATGGATATAACATAGGTTAGTCGAATGATTACTCAGATTTTGAAAAGAGAGAAATTTACACCTGGAATTCTGAGGATATTCGTTTCTCTGACATCAAATGTCAGTCTCCCGTCATCTGAAAAAAATGCTTAGGAACCTCACACGCAATAAATGGCAACAAGACTGGGATTCAGGCGACACTGGGAGAGAGAGCAATTTTTAATATACTCCCTAAAGTCACTATAACCCCAGCTTCAAGGTCAAGAGAATCCATCCTCTTCGCTACAAGCCACGATCCTTTTCCCAGTTATCTCTATAGATTCCGGTTTGATCATTCAGTTATCTGTATATGCGGGGAAAAGGGAGACCCTCTCCAGTACGCAATTTCTTGTCACGTGACGTTATCTTATCATTTTACAAAACCAAGTATAGAAAATACTCAACTTTCGTGGAAAAGCTTACTTTCAAATAAACTATCAAGAATAAATATAGCTAAACTCATATCTTTCCTCACTGAAAATGAGAACCTTATAGAACAGCCACCGGACGCAACCAGTTCATCCGACTCCGACACAGATTTCTCTCCTTCACCAAGACCTCAGACTTATGGACTAAATCTCTTCAGAGGTTCAATACTTAGGACCCTAATCAGACCTCCTACAAGTATATAGACGCAGCGAACTTTTGGGACCTGCCTTAAAATTGTTTTTGCTTCACGAGTCTTTCTTTTCTTATGTAAACACACATTTTTCATCGTTTTTATAATTTTCACATGTTTTTTTTAGTCAATGTTAAAACAATGTATGCAAACTTTTTTTTATTCAATAAACTTTCTACCCACACTCATCCAAATTGCAAACCGGAAATATTTATGTCGGGGATCAAATGGCTATAATACACCGACAATTACTCTTTATCAGAAGACATCGTGGTAGGACACAAGAAAGTATTCCAGTGTCAACTAATTATTTTATTCAAATGCTTCAAAGACTGTAAATTAGATTTAACATTTAAAAATAGGTTAAAACAAGATTAAACATAGATGCAGTAAATGCAACGTGTTGAAGTAGACACTGAAATCGCAACTGCATGAACACAGCTCCAACGCTACTGGAATACATGCACAAGCCAGACTCAAAGAGACTGCTTCGCATTTCGTTCTGCTCAGTTATATAATGATGCCAGAGATCAGTTCCGCAGTAACGGGTGCAGACGTCAGGAGTCGCCACATGACTCCCCCCTCAGTCTCGCGTAGGGAGACGAAACTTGACCCTTCTACCGAACCTTGTACGGTAAGTCTGATGTTCCTGTTCTGTTGGTTCGTCAGATGCGTTCAAGATGAAAGCAGGTTTCAGGCGACCCATAGCGACAAGACGTTCCTGTCCCTTGATTAGTATAATGAAATCCTTTGGTAGGCGCGTACAACCTTGAAAGGACCCTCATAAGGAGTCTGTAAGGTCTTCTTGAACGGAGGTCTACGCAGAAAGACATGACTACACGGCTCCAAATCTTTCGGAATATAAATTCGTTGGGGACCATGACGCAGGGGAAATGTTGGACTCACTGCTCTGAAGAGTCCTTGTAACCTTGCCACGTAGTCAGGACACTGATCTATCCGTTTCTCCTCGAACAGCTGTCCAGGCAGTCGAAGACTCGATGCGTACACTAATTCCGCAGCCGAGGCGTTGAGATCCTCACGCAGGAAAGTCCGGATACCCAATAAGACGAGAGGAAGTGCATCCAACCAGTCAGCCTGATGACAGGTTAAAGCCTGTTTGAATGGACGATGAAGATGCTCTACCATCCCGTTGCACTGTAGGGTATAAGAAGCAGTTCGAGTTAAATGGACACCAAGGAGTTTAGACAGAGTTTCAAAAAGCCCCGATTATAATTCCCCTCCCCTATCGCATGTTAACCTCTGAGGCGTGCCGAATCGTGAAATCCACAAAAGCCTTAGCCACAGTCTCCGCCTCCATGTCAGACATAGGAGCAGCTTCCGACCACCTTGTAAATCTATCAATCATAGTTAGGCAGTACTTATAACCACGCACAAGAGGTAGCTTTATAATATCCAAATGGACACGTGCAAATCTCTCATCGGTAATAAGGAATTGTACCAAAGGGGTCTTGGTATGCAATTGATGCAAGTCCTACACCAAACGCCTATGTCTTTATTCATATCTGGCCAAATGTATTTTGAACCCACAAGTTGCTTTGTACCGCGTATTCCCGGATGCGACAAACCGTGTAACTCGTCAAAGGCTCTACGTCTTAACTGAAGAGGTACATAATATCTATTTATTCCCGTAGAATTATCTGCATATAAGGATCTAGCAATATCAGGCATTTGCACTTTAACTAAATTACCACTGAATTTCGCGTTACCCTCTAAAATCGATCTCAATTCTTCGTCTGTTTCCTGAAGATTAGCCTACAACTCTAAATCAGACAAAGATGAAAACTGTATTTCACAAATCCTAGACAACGTATCCGCTACAACATTACCCTTACCAGGCAGGCATTTAATGTCAGTAGTGAATTGTGATATGAAATCTAATTGCTTTAAACGTCTCGGTGTAGCTTTCCCCTGTTTCTGCTTAAACGCAAATATTAGAGGTTTATGATCTACATACAAGGTAAAAACGCGAGCTTCCAATAAGTGCCTAAAATGCTGTATGGCACTGTATGCTGCCAATAACTCTCGATCATAAGTTGAATATTTGCATTGTGTAGGCGAGAGTTTCTTAGGAAAGAAACCAAGAGGTTTAGGACCATTGGAAGAAATCTCCTGCAACACTCCCCCCATTGCGAAGTCCCTGCTGTCTGTAACCAACGCCAATTTTGCATCTACAGAAGGATGGTACAAAAGTGTTGCTTTAGCCATAGCATCCCTAATATCTTGGAAACTTTTCTTAGTTTCTATATTCCACTGGATCTCTTATCAAGTTTTTTCGCACCAACCAATAGTCGATTCAACGGTAATAAAATAGTTGCAATATTGGGTATAAACCTATGGTAATAATTCACCATGCCTAGAAACCGGCGTAAATCACTAATAGTAACAGGTTTGTTATACTCTAGAATTGCACTAACCTTATCACGATGTGGAGTGCATCCATTACTATTAATTGTATGCCCAAGAAAATCTATCGTGTCTTTGCCAAATTCACATTTAGACTCATTTATTACGATACCGTATTTTCTAAATCGGGTAAAAATTTCTTCCAAATGTCTTTTATGCTCGACCTGATTTTCACTGGAAATTAAAGTATCATCTAGATAAGGGAAACAATAATCGAGTCCTCGTAAAATTTCATTAATAAACCTTTGAAAAGTTTGTACGGCTGAACGTAGACCAAAATTTAAAAATGGAAATTCAAAAAGTCCGAACGGTGTAATAACCGCGGTTCTCGGCATATCTGGAGTGTGTACAGGTATCTGATGATACGCACGTACCAAATCTATTTTTGAAAACACCATTTAACATATACATACAATCCTGAATGTGGGGTATAGGGTATTTATCAGGTATGGTAATACGATTCAAGGCCCTATAATCTCCCGTAGGACGCCAATCAGATGCACCTTTAGGAACCATGTGTAAGGGACTTGCCCAATTACTCTTGGATGGTCTACAAATTCCTTTTCCAACATGTATTCGAATTCCTGCTTAGCAATTTTGAGTTGCGCAGGGTTTAACCGACGAACCCTTGCACTAACAGGGGGTCCGACAGTAGGTATGTAATGTACGGTGTCATGTTTGATTGTATCCTTAGGAGAGGAATTCAACTGGGTTATTTCTTTAAATTTTCGCAGAAGCTCAAAATATTCCGAATTACCAACGATGGTTTTTACTACTGGAATATCACAATGGATTTACCTCTAGCAGTAAAATTTGTCAAAGGATCAATCAAACAGCGCTTCTTCAGATCTATCAATAATCCGAAGTGTTGTAGAAAGTCAGCTCCAATGATAGGTTTCAGCGACAATAAATGACCACTGCAAAGTGCGTCTTAATCCTAAATCGAGTGATAGCAATTCAGTACCAAATGTTGCTATTCTAGTACCATTAGCTGCATATAAAACAAAATCGCTTTTCCTAATTTCTTTAGTCAAAAACGACTTGGGATAACAGGAAACATTACTACCTGTATCTATTAAAAATCCTGTATGAGTTTTTATATCATTTACGTATAGCTTGCGACTTCCACCTCTCAAAATAGAAGCCGTCGCTACTCCTGCAGGTGAATCGCGTTTTTTTGTTTAAATGCACAAGGCGGTACGCAATGTTCTGCTTTTTCTTTAAACCTAAACTGGTACCAGCATTGCCAATCTTCGCATTTTTGAGCACCAGTTCTGGATGGACTTCGATTGCGATGCGGTCTCGGCGATGTATGCCGTGAACCTGATCTAACCAACCTATAAAGCTCATCTATTTGTTTTTGCATTTTTAACAATTGTTCATCTCGCTGACTAACATGACAAGAAGCAAAAGTACTATCTGAAACGGAATTAACAGCGCCTGGTGAAAATTCAATAATTTTGTCAGCCATTTCCGCTAATTTGCTAAGGCTTTCCGAGCTAACAGCTAAAACAGCCTGCACACGAGATGGCAAACGCCTCATCCAAATGTTTTTTAAAAACGCTTCATCTACGTGGCTTTCACTTAAATCTCGCATATGCTTAAGCAACACGGAAGGGGATCTATCACCTAATTCCAAATCTTCAATTAAGGTTTTCAGCTTCAATTAAGGTTATCAGCGGGGACGGTTCACACACTATATCCGTAGCATGCGACAGGGTTTCAGGTTCCAAAGCCGCGACCAAATAATCAAATTTTGTTTGTTCCACAGTAACACGCGCTAATCTAAAACTAGCCTCAAGCTGTATAAAGAAAAGCTTAGCATTATTTGTCCAAAAACTTGGAATCTTAACAGCAACTCTGTCGCACCCAGCGTTCGAACCTTCAACCTCTTTATTTCTTGAATCTGAACCTTCCTCACTTTTAAGCGGCATCTTAATACAATCAAAAACTCAAAAATAGAAGAAACAATTTTACCGACCAATTCCTTGCCTCAGAGAGTCAACATGGACAGGGTGGGTACCGACTTCAGAGATTCAATCTATACAGTCACTATTTTCAATGAAGTTGCAGTCAGCACATCTTGAAGGCTTATTCCCAGCACTTTTCTGTATTCCTTGGACGGGTCACCAACTTGTCGGGGTTGAAATGGCTATAACACACCGACAATTACTCTTTATCAGAAGGCATCGTGGTGGGACACAAGAAGGTATTCCAGCGTTGACGAATTCTTTTATTAAAATGCTTCAAAGACTGTAAATTAGATTTAACACTTAAAAATAGGTTAAAACAAGATTAAACATAGATGCAGTAAATGCACCGTGTTGAAGTAGACACTGAAATCGCAACTGCATGAACACAGCTCCAACGCGACTGGAATACATGCACAAGCCAGACTCAACGTTTCGTTCTCCTCAGTTATATAATGCTGCCAGAGATCAGTTCCACAGTTACGGGTGCAGCCGTCAGGAATCGCCACATTTATTTCTGGAGTCAGGGGTGTGACGTAGTGTAAAGTAAAGTCTAAACAACATCAACGTAGTGAAAAAAATTTATGCATGAATACGTTCTTTTTTTACGACAAAAAGCAATGACTGAAAACCAAAATTATCAGAAAAAAAGTTCAGTATGCAGGATTATTATGAGCAAAACTTTGTCAGTAGAAGAAATAAAAATAAGATTAGAATAAAGTGTGAATAGAAGAATAATACCCAGACTACTTTCGGATAATTAATAGATAAAATGTGCCAAATATAAGAAGATGCTTAAGCTAACTATAGTCCATGTAAGACAGTGCTAAAAACGATTACAAAAAGCAACGAAACAAAGAAGAATGGTTAAGGATTGTTTTTCCCGGCGAAAAAGAAATTCTAGACAGTCCAGATGGATTCGAGTATTAATGGTATGATTTGTGGAAAAACCGATGTATTTTTCTAAGCCTTCTCATTGAGAAATACCAGTGATGGTTTGGAAAGGATTTACTTCAAGTTCTGTAGAGACAGAAATGTATCAAAACATTCCGGAAATTCATTTAGAACATCATTTGAAACCATTTAATGAATTAGACGTGTTTTTTCAGCAGAATAAAGTTTCCGTGCATGTGCCAGAATCATAAAAATGTTCATGACGGAAAGAATATATAAATACTTTGGATTGGGTTGCAAAAATTTTGGTTTCAAACCCAAACGAGAATGTTTGGATGTAATTGGTGAGTGTTGCGACAAATCATATTATACATGTAAAACAGAGAATGGCCACGTCCATTGCTTAGTTTAAATTATAAATGAGCTACATGAATGCAATTGTTTAAGCTCATTCAAAGTAAAGGTTCATATTTAAGGCATTCAACGATATTTAAACTAAAATCTAACACCGTTTTTTTATCTCAATGTGATTAGTGAAAAGATAAAATAAAATCTTGCATCTAATGCTTTTTAGCGCAAATTGTATATTATTTCTCATTAAACACCTAACTTTAAAATTTTGACAGTTTGATTTCTTCACTTCTTAATTTATTTTAGCAAATATTTTTAATAATCATGTACTCTCATCCAGTGAATATGCATTCAGGATATCTCCATGCAAGGTAGCAAGGGCAAAAGCAAGATCAAAAGTTTAGCGCGAGTACGTATATAAAGTGATGAGCGACAGCAATTTATCTTAATATAAATAAAAGTCACAGTGGTTATGTATGTGGGTATGTTCCACATCTCCTCCTAAACTACTGCAGCAATTTCAACAAAACTTTCCCTTTCGGCAAGCTTGAAGGCAAAGGTAGATTCCTTTACGCTAATGTTACAAAAGTTGTGAAATATTACATATTGATCAATACAGACATAGCCAATGACTTTATTGTTTCTACACATTCCAATATTTACGCTGTGATTTTGTTTACATGACATTTAATTTTTTACTATATCAAGGTTTTATCAGTCCATTTTTCATTCCAAAAAGTTATGCTAGATTTATTGGTCAGTAAATTGGTCGATTTTTTTTGTATCCCAACACATAATCGTTCAACACGTAGGAATCATAAAGAAATAAACATCCCAGTAGCGCAAATATCCCCTAGATAACATTAAGCCAGCCTGTCTGAAACAGTAGCACGAAATTGACACTTGACACGAATGAAGAACGACTCTAGATTAGTTGATTTAATCTTGGTTACCATATAATTGTGCGAACATTACTTTGTCATATGGTAAAATCACATGACATGAAATATTTAAACATTACCAGACTGGTCTCATTTAGACAACTCCCTGGTTACAGAGATAATATTCACTAAATTCTTAACACTTAAGAAAATAAAAATTATTAAACATTGTGAATTCCAAATTTAGCACGTGTTTAAAGCATAGGATATCAATGCAGCCATTTTGAACAGGAAATTTAAATCTCCATCCACAGTTAAAAGCAAATACTCAGGCAGAAAATCCCAAAACAATTTTAAAGTTAAGGAGATATTTTTCACTATCAAAAAGGTTAAAGATAATTCTTATTTAAATATCTAACTTTTTTGGCTATTTTACATTGAATTTATTAAATAAATCTTGGTGCAGCCATGTTTAGTTAAATATGAAATTAAATTAATCTGTCAAATTAACTAATTATCAAATTAACTATTAAAATTAACTGTTTGATTAATTAAAATTAACTATTTACTTAAATAAAATGAAAAATTTAGTTAATTGTGACGATATCTTCACTGAAACCTTTTTCATGGCTCATAGTATATGACAGAAATCTTAATCTTGTAATGATCTAATAATTATTGTAATTTAAATAAAAGTTATTGTGCCTGTATGTATGCTCCACATCTCCTCCTAAACCACTGTACTGATTTCAAGCAGACTTTGCACCCTTTTTATTTAAGACAAGAGAAAGTTCACCTTAACTTTTCAAAGCACAAAATTCACTTACAATTTCTGTTAATTAAAAATTAAACAAGGCTTTTTTTCCGCTACATTTTTGGAAATCATTATCTCACGAAACTATTTTTGCACCTTATTATATTTTAAATAAAATTTGCATTTCAGTGACAAAAATTTCATTTCCATACAATTTGTTTCTCTCATTTTTATATTTTTTCAAAATTAATTTTATACTGAATTCGTAACAATATTCTTTATTGTTGAAGAACAAGAATAATACGAATATATATAGTTGCCAGAATACATTCACAGAATTCTGGACTAATGCTTAAAGAAACTTTTATAAGTAGACTATTAGCCATTTATATCTTGGCCTAATAATGATTGATTTATTTTCATTCTTTAAATTAATGAATAATATAATAAAATATTCATTGAAACCTTTCTTTCTTTTACTTTAGTAATTGTTAACGAAATTTGAAGTACCTATATAACAAATAATAGTTAATGGAGAAAACAGCTGTTTTTAAAAATCGTTTGTTTCAATTGATATTCTCATTTTAATTAAAAACGTTTCAGATCAGAAAAGGAATTTGTGTATTATAATTCTTACAATAATAGTTTTGACATTAAAATATTAGACATGAAAGCATTTTAATCCGGTGCAAAGCCAGGTACATCAGCTTGTTTACCTTACAAAAAGTGGAAGTGAATGCGGCTGATGGGAGCACATAGCTTCTAAGCAATTGTAGCTGTCAAAAAACTTTTAATATAAAAGTTGTTCCTTATGATTATGTGATAATTCCCCTAATTGAATGTTTCTTTCTATCTTCAATCGTAACAGAGTAATGGGGAAATGATAAATTGACGGGGCTCGGGAATTGAATATCGCTTTTCAGCTCATAACTTCTAAGCAATTTTAGCAGACAAAAACTTTTAATATAAAAGTTGTTCGTTCTTATAAGGTGATAATTCGCCTAATTGAATTTTTTTCCTATCTTTAGTCGTAACAGAGCTATGGGGAAATGATAAAATGGGGGGAGGGGATTGAAAGTGGCATTTTAGCTCATAACTTCTAAAAAATTGTAGCTATCAAAAAAGTTTCAATACAAAAATTGTTTATTATAAACAGGCAATAATTCGCCTATTTTGAGTTTTCATTCTATCTTCAATCGTAAAGGAATTATGGAAAAATGGAATTTTCAGTCCCCCCATAATTTCCACCCCCTTTTAGCTGGTTAGCCCATCTACAAACTCGGTCGATATTTTCACCGAACTTACAACATATCCCTCGCCGGTTAAAATCTAATCAAAATTACTCTAGTTATCGTGTTCACAAGATAACAGGCAAAAGCGTTGTACATATACGTCTATACTAATAATAAGGAAAAGAACATTTCGCCCCCTTATGATTTTTTTATACATTTCAAATAAGAGCGAGCAGGAGCATCACAAATAAATGCATCAATAAGAATTTCAAAAGTTTTCCTCCCAATCACTGGATTTTGAAGTAATTCCTTTACATCCTGAATAAAATCAAATAAGTATTTTGAAACATTATCAGGTTTGCTGCGCCCAGAAAAGATTCCAATAACAAACGGTTTTGAATTTTGAATATTGTTAACCAAGCATAAAGTTGGCCAGGCTTGCTGTGAAGAACTTTTAAACAAAGGCAATCCATCAATATTAAATGAGAGCTTAATGGTACTTAAATCTTCGAGAAGAGTTAATTGTTTCTCTAAACCATAATGAATGCCAAAATGTACATATTGACCATTATTCAAATCTTTAGTTTCAATAATTCCTGGAGTATCTAATAATGTTCTGGCATCCTTAGGTAAATCATGGTGTTTTCCAAGTATTTGTAATACATCATTTATAAATGTATGGGTAACATTATGTTTAATGAAACAAGTTCTGAGCTCATTGGCTAAATTTGAATCATTTTGTCAGTTTATATTACTCATTGCATCCATTTCAATTTTAGTTTCTGAGTCTTCTCTCTTATCCATATAATCACTATCATACGCTGTACTACTTGAACTTTGATTATCAGAATCTTCCTCAGAACTGTCAATAGATATGCTAATATTTTCAGATGTACCATGAAAATCAGTATCAATCATATCCTCATTTTTATCTTGACTAGATTCTTATCTCATTATGTCTTTCATATGTTCATCCACGGCTTTTTTTAATTTGCGATCCCTTTGTCGTTTAGAAAGTTTACACTTCATCATAATGATCTTATAGATTTTAACGAATAATTTGCAAAGAGTTAAATAAGCAAGAAAATACTTCCTCTCTTACTTCGCCATTATGAATATCACACTTTTCAATCTGAAAAGAAAAAAATAGAAAAAGTAATTTCTACATTTTTTTATAATCTTGAGATCAAGCAATATTTATTAACTCCATAGCAAGATTTATATGCATAGCCAATTCATATAATAAAATTTTATTTTAATAATTTTATAAACATCACAAGAGTATTGACATTTGGATGTTTTACATTCTCCACAACAATACACAAGTCATACTGCACCAAATCAACTATTGGTTAAATTCTAAAATTATTAAAAATATGAAAAACTTTTCTTTCCTGCAAACATTTTAGGAGGACACACTCTTTTGTTTGGTGTGGGGACTCCATGATTTTTTTTAATCATGCAAATACTAATTTAATGATGGCATTTTGGTTGATAACTATTTTAACAAGGTCAATGTGTAATGGGCTGAGTACAGAAAATTATGGAGATGCAACAGATGTCAGTTTAGCTCGATGCCAGATATCCCAGTCACATGGCCGCAGTATGCTTTCCCACCTTTATTTAGATTAGTAGGCTGTTACTATTTGTTTTCTTATTGATCTCATATTTTCAAATTATTTGTTATTATTTTCAAGTTCAGAATTAGTACCATAATTTGGCAATAAATGCAGCATCTTAAATCATTAGTTATATCAGAATTACATTTTGTTTATAGATTTTGTCTGAAGATACTTGGTCACAGTAATTTTTTCAAAAATTTGAGTCATTACTTGACGTTAGTGTAAAGTTGTGGAAGGAGGATCTTATTCCTCCATCTAACCCAATGTCATCGGTTGTTAAATCTGCTAAAAAAATTTCTACGCCATAATTATTCCTTCTTTGTAACATCGAACTGACCCAATATCTACATTTTTGTCTCTTTTGGGACTTGTAAATTGGAAACAAACCACAACTCATTAAAAAATCTTCGTCAAACGGCATCCGACAAAACCAGAGTCCGTCTGGTGGAAATACAGAAAAAAAATGACAAAATTGAGTCAATCTGGTTGAAACAGTCTGTTTAAAAAAATATGTGGAGGAAACAAAATATATTTTTGTTTTTTTAATGAGAAAACTGTCTGGCTTTGGGAAGTTTTCTGCATTCGTTTTCCGCCAGTTAAGTGGACACGTCCTAGCTATTAGAAGCTTACCAAAATAGCAATTTTATCTTCAGTAATTTTAATTTAATTGTTGGATTTTCAACTTCATTTGTCTAGTTTAGCAATGATGACTTTATTTCGGAAAAGCAATCCCAAAATGAAAATTGTCTCTCATAAGTAATTCTAACATCTAAAGAAACTGTTTTGATACCAATTGTTAATGTCCATAGTTTCTATAAATGAAATGAGTTTTGTTTTAATACTTAGTTCTTTAACATCTAACCAAATAATATAACGAAAAGCCTTTTTTTATACTGAAGCATACATTTAATTGGAAATAACTTTCTAACTTACAAAATGTCAATTTGCTAAGTTTAAGCTGCATGAGAAAGGATATAAAAATGTAGGGAATTAAATGCAAGTTCTTAATTTGTTGTGATGAAATGAGATGTGAGTTTTCTAAAATAAAAAAAAGTTTAAAGTATATTTAACGGAGGTAATGAGTTTCTATTTTTGATCAAATATATTGAGATGAAATATATCTATATATAAAATTATGATGCAAGTTATTTCCATTTATGAGAGTCATGTTGTCATCGAAGTATCTAAAATTTTACAAAAAATACTGCTGTTGCAAGCTGTTAAGATTTTTTTGAACATACAAATAAAAAAATAATTTTAATTAGTCGTTCATTCCATCTCTGATTTTAAATTTAAAAATATATTTTATTTATAATTAAAATGAAAGTTTTTAAAAAGTTAGTATTCGGCCAAATCAATAACCAAATTCGTTACATCACTACTTCCAAAATTTCTACCGACATACTCGATCGGTATACTTATATTAATATTTTATATGTTTCAAGACTAAATAACTTTATTATATTCTCAATTGAAATTTTCATAACAGAACATTATAGCGTGTTTGTAACAGTTGGAAGTTTATAAAATAAAATATGGAATGATAAATATATATATATATATATATATGTACGATAGAAAGAGAGGGAGACAAGCGATTTTCTTCAAATAACAATACGTTATTTAAGTGCCGCAAGTAATTTGAATAAATTTTCACGAGAATTTCCTTTTACGAAAATTTTCATTTTTCCCAGTGTTATATAGCAGCTTTAGTATATCTAACTTTCAAAAAAGCGTTATAATAATTTTATTCATTTACTAAACATACCGTAGGTAATAAAATTAATAAAGATAATTAAGAATAAAATAAATACTTACATTTTTTTCCAAATGAAAAACAGACAACTATCACTATCACGGCGACGACGCTAAAGACTAAGACAAAGACTGGTGTCGATGCAACGAGTCGAGACGGATGTCATTGAAGTTGCGAATATTCTCGAACGACCGGATCGTTGACCAATCAAATCCGACCATGCATTTTTCAGTCTTATCCGATATCGGAACGATATCTATGTGCCGTGAAATTACGATGGGCAAATTTTCATCGGAAAATCTGCTCATAAACATATCATTTTCCGATGAAATTTAGCAAAACGGAAACCGGTTCTCGGATACTGATCTAAACGATATAGTCGCGGAGATACGTGAAGAGTTCGATGAAAGGCCAGGCAGAAAACGATGAGTTCATGCTACTAGAGAACGAAGAGCCCACCCTGTCTACCTCCTTAGAGACATCGGTAAACAAGTCAATATCAAATCCCGTAGGCGCCTGAAGGGAAAAGGGTATAGAGTGCCAGAACAAGGGGTGAAACGCTGTAATATTAAGTCGAGCCGGATAGTCATCCGAACGAAAAGTAACAGAACCAACCCGAGTGTCAAGGCGAGCCACCGAGACTAAAAATTTCGCGAAAACCCCTTTAGCCTTTAAATCGAGAGGCAACACACCCGCTAACATTTTTTTTTCAACTTGAATCCCACTAACACAGGACAAGCCGAATATTCCAACACGAAGACGGTCGTGCACCCAACAAATCAAGCCAGTAGAACCTAACCAACTCCTTTCTTCAGTCTCTTCCGAGACGTCATGCTTCTGAACACGTTCCAGGCGATCCTAGCTCCCATTAAGGCCCGTATTGACAGGATCTTAATATCTTTCGTGCGAATATACCCCCATCACGTCATATGACGGATGGTAGGTTCGGCCAAAACGCCTCTCCAGTTCATAGTAAAAGATTGTAACATGATACTCGGGCCGTAGACCCTCTAGGAGAGGTCTTAGATGTTCCTTGTACTTTTCTATCTTATTAATATGTTCCAGTCCAAGCGGACATTGATCATTAATGACCTGCACATCTACAACAACCACCCTGTCAGCTGTGTATATAACCAGGTCGGGCTTTAAAAGACCTGCTGTTTCGGTCTGGAAGTGTGGTTCTTCATGCACTGTAGCGCCTCTGTCCCCGATTATTCTTGCTAGGTATTTGGCTATGTTGTTATGCCTATTAATCCTTGCTCCATGGGTGGAGTAACAGCTCTGGATGATATGATTTAAGGTCTCCGGCTGATAACATCCTCTTGCACATAGATGTTGCTTTTCTCTACCTCTTGCTGCTCTCGCCCTATTGAAGAGCACACCAAGGCGGACATGTATGCAAGATATGTAATCTCTACCGGATAAAAGAGAGGTGCCATCCAGAACCCAGGAATGTGCTCTAGGCACATCACTGGACCCTTTCAGGCCACAACCATCACAAGTAGATTGCCATTGTCTCTTAAACATACTATACATGGCATTTGCTGTTCGCAATTGTTTTCCTTCATAATTTAACAACTTATGTTCTTTATTATTGCCTCTCTTTGCAGCCAGCAATGGAGCCATCCAACGAAGGCTGGGAATACCCAAACCCCCATCAGACACTCTAGCATGAAATGCTGCAGTTGGAACATCTTTGGGCAGATGTAAAATCGCTCTTACAAATCGCCTAACTTTCACGTCTAACTTTCTGAGAGAGCCAGCGTACAGTTTTGCAAATGAGAGCTGATGATAAAGCCCAGGCAATAAGTTGTTGACTAGAAAGAACAATTTCTGTTGTGGCCTCAGTAATGCTTTTTGCAATACTCGAAGTTTCTCCTCCAAATCCACATTATATTTGATTTTTCCTCGGGGTGTAAACCGGACTCCGAGATATTTGAACTCATCGTCAACCCTCAAGATGTTGACAGGTGGATTTCTTATTTTTAATCTCGATGTGGAGTCATATACAACCCTTTTTCTTTTACCGTCGGCCATCCACATGAAAGTTGCTGATTTCTCTACCGAGATATTCAAGCCCGACCATGTCAGAGCAGGGAGAATCGTATTAATGATGTTATTCAACCCTATCATCGAATCAGCCACCAACACTAGGTCGTCGGCGAAAGCGATATGATTGATCTTTTTGCTTTCAATGTGGAAACCTTCATAATCTGGAATAGTGTTTAGCACACGGTCAAACACCAACAGGAAAAGAAGAAAGAAGGGGCGACATTGGATCACCCTGACGAACACCTCTAGTGGGTCTCACAGGTTCAGATTTTATTGATCCATTGAAACAAAGAAAGGCTCTTGCGTGAGCATATGTAAATTTTAAATAGTCCTTAACTACAGGAGAGATGTTAATCTTCTGTAAAGCCTCAAAGATGGCATCATGGCTAACAGAGTCAAAAGCCTTCTCCATATCTAGCACCGCAACAGCTATGGTATTGAAATTAGTACAAGCACTCTGGATCATCAGATCAAAAAGGTGCACTGCCTCTGCAATGCCATCCATCTGTCGAAAGCCAAATTGATACAGATCCAAGGCAGGGTCTAAAACAGTCATAAGACGTTTCGCCAATACCTTATGAAACTGCCTCAACATGGTCGATGAAATAGACAAAGGTCTTAACATGGATGGCTTAGATGTATTTTCCTTTTTAGGCAGAAAGACTGTTCTGGAATCTAACAGAAAACTTGGTACCCATCTTAGTAGGAGAAACGCACTGTATATCTTACATCGGCATCGAACTGGAATTTTATTTAATGTTTTCACACTGGCTCCATCGGGTCCCGACGATGAATTAAATGGCAACTTGGCTTTGTAAATTTCTTGAGGAGTAATAAAGAGATCTTCAGTTATATCACTATCGCTAAGTATGAAGGGGGAGGTATTCTTAAAATTTTGTGGAGAAGACTTCGTAAAAAGATGCGACCAGAAATCAAAAACATCTTTATCTTCCAAGTCCGGAGAAAGTGAAGCCTTCTCGAAAAGACTGTTAAAACAATTACTTCTATTCCTTTTATAAAGAATTTGTAATCTGGCATATTCCTTCTTCTTTGCCTTCCTCTTAGATGTAACGATTGTCCTCCTAGTCCTACCACGTTTCTTAATCTTTGAATCATTGCCAAATTCGCTAGGGGAAAGAGCTGACAGTAGGAAATTAGTCAAAAGAGATTTTGCCCTCTCTGGATCACTTCTGATCAAACTAAGAGCCAAATCCAGGACTGCAATTTCCTCAGGTGATGGACGTGGCGTGAGCCTAAAGTCGGAGTTCAAATCATCCACATAATATTCCAAAGTAACTTGAATTAAGGTATATTCTGCCATATGCCAAATATCCTCCACAGTAGTATCCTGAACACCAACAGCCTCCTGAACAACCAAAGAAGGGTCTGGAACAGTATATCCGGAAAAATCATCGGGCCTTTGGCCAATCTCCCCTGGACTCCGGTTAACTTCAGGGGAAGAAAGTGCGATAATTTCAGGCTCAGATATTTCAACTGGGTACGAGTTTCCTTCAGCATTGTCATCCCTGGAAGAGTGATAGGAGGACGCTACAGCTACAGATGGTGGCGTAGCAGATGGAATTGCTGACGGTACGGTTCTCAAAAGCTCTATCTTTTCCTCAACCAGTCTTCGGTAATTGAGAGCACGTCGCTTGCCTTTGATGGCTTCCAAAGTCCTCGATGGATAGAGATTGTGGAGAATCTGGTTGATGTTGGTAACCGGATCGCAGGAACTCATCACAATCTTGGCTTCGGCTTCGGCAAGTCGGTGGCAGTCAGCGTCAGTCCATCTGGCTTTCTTCTGCCTGCTCGTCAATAGGGCTCGCTCATGGTACTGCTGAGGGTTTTGACTCCTGCTATGAACACCAAGTCCTATCTTCGTGGTGAATGATCTCGTACAATCCGGGCACTGGAACGCTGGATCAACTGAAACAGTCAACGAAGCGGCAACAGCCCCCTGGCCTGAGAAACTTGACAGGTCTCTGCCGACAGCAGTAACTTCTGATTCATTTGTGTTACTTGTAGTCATCAAGTTAACCCTCTACTGGGTGACTAACCCAGAAGAAGGCATCTGAAGGCTTAACTGCATTTAGTTCACCCCTGGGACAAGTCCCAGAGGCTATCCAGCGGTGGCACGAGGAGCCAGCAGTTCGCCATCAGATAGTAACATGCCCCTCATAAGATGTAATCCTCCTCCGGGTCATCCCCCCACACTTAAGTGGTTGATTCCAGAACAGAGGCACCTTAAGAGAGTCATAGTTACTCCCGCCTGAAGGGCCATCGTTGAAACTGTGCGATAAGCGCGGGTAATGCGAAGAAGAGGCTTCCTCTGGATACAGTTCAAAGTCGTACGGATGCGTTGGAGTCGGAGGCGATGCCCCCAAGCCCCATGCCCATACAGAATATAAGGTTCAAGAGCACCTCGATATAAGCGTAGGAAAAGGCGGCCTCTCCGAGAGTAAAAACGTTCCGCCACCATGGAGATCCGGTACGACAGCAAGTCCACCCGTGTACGGACCTTGTTAAAGTGGACCATGAAGGTGAGACTGCTGTCCCACCAGACCCCCAGATACCGAAAATTGCCAGTAACTTGCACAGCCTTCCCCTCCATGTAAACCCGGGGAGGATCCAACAAGGATAACCGACCCCCATATGTCACCGGAAGTAAAGTCGTTTTCTCTAAGTTAAATGCCAGTTTATGCCTAGCTGCCCAAGCAATCAACTGGTCCAAGGCCAACTGGGCACGTGTTTCAATCTCGACCTTGGAGCAACCGCGGACGACCAAAATAAGATCGTCCGCGAATGCCTGGAGATAGCATTCAGACGGCAGATTTTCGAGGAACACAGTATCCATTACAAGATTCCAGTAGAAGGGCCCGCTACATGAACCTTGCGGGACCCCTCTATCCGCCGGAAACGACCAAGTGTGATTATCAAAGCAATAACTAATCTGTCTGTGGGTAAAATAGTCCAATATCAGCCTAAAAAGGTTGTTAGGGCAATGCGCCACCGTAAGCCGCTGAAGAACACTTTGACGCCAAACAGTGTCAAAGGCCCCAGCGACATCCAGGGAAATAATTGCGACTTTACCCGCCTTTCGCATGGCCGATTGAACCTCCAACCAGAGGGCGTGATTAGCAGTTTCGCACGACCGCCCAACGCGAAAACCGTGTTGGTGGTCGTGCAACAACCCGTGAGAAGCAAACAAGTGTGTCAACCTCTGGGTGATGAGCTTATCCAGCAATTTGCTCATCCCCGATAGGAGACAAATAGGACGGTAAGATGACGCCAATGACTGATCCCTCCCAGGCTTACCCAGAAGGACAAGTTTTGCGTCCTTCCAAACTTCCGGAAAACAAGACAGCTCCAGGCATTTATTAAACAGATCGAGGATCAAAAGGGGACACCCAGCAAAGATGGACCTCAAGAGTTCATTGGTAATGCCGTCTAGCCCCGGCGCCTTCTTGGTGACCAAGGATTGAACAACCCCCCGAAGCTCATTATAAGAGAAAGGAGGTGCGAGTGCAAATTCAGAGTAGTCCATGACCAGTCTCCGAACCGCCCTCTGATCAGGTGATTCAGTAGTTTCAATGTCCAACGGAAAAAGGCTGGACACTATGACACTAACCGTGTCAGCTTCCGAGGAGGTCAATTGGCCCTGACAATCTTGTACCCCCTGCAAAACAGGCTTAGATCTTATTTTCTGGACAGCGAGCTTGTAAGGCAATTGAAAGGGATTTAGCCGTGTCAATTGTACACAAAAACTTTCAAAGCAGGCCCGGCTCTTTGTTTTAATTAAAAACTTGTACCTGGCAGCTTCCCTCTTATAGATGGTACGCCGAAGAAGACGTTTCGCCGGGTACTTGCAAAGCTGAAAGCGGGCACGAAGGGCTCTCGTCTTCTTTCTCTGAGTATTAAGGGCAGAATCCCACCACGGAACACGCAAGCGGGGCTGCACAGAGGGAGCAGAAAAGGAGCTAACCTGACCCAAAAAATCCAAACGCTTGTTAACCCAAACCTCAAGCCGATGCTTAGAGGTCATATCAGCTAGCTCTAAAGAAGCAGTATCATAAAAGGTGGACACCGCCATGGCCACCTCGCGTAGCTGACGCCGATTCAAGGGAAAGTACGAGGGGGAAGGAACCGAAACCGAACCGTCCAGCACAAAAAGGAGAGGGTGATGGTCACTAAGGAGCGCATTATGAACCTCCCATTGCCCCTTGCGACGATAGAGCGACCGCGAGGACAGCGTCACGTCTATCCAGCCCTGTGCCCTATCAGTCTCAAAAGTGGGGCCCGAAAGAGGATCATTCCATACAGCTAGGCGCTGAGCCAGAACAAACTCCACAAAGGGTCCGCTGGCATCCGCAGAGCGGTGATCAGGCAAGTCGGGACCCCACAATGGACTCTTAACGTTTGCATCTCCAGCAAGGATCAATTGCTGGGGCGGACAGAGAGCAACCACTTCCTCCAGTTCTTGAACCAAACGGGACTGGGGAAACGATGGTGGAAAATAAAAAGTAACAATGGTGACGCTGTTCTCACCCATCGCCATATCAACCGCTACCACATGGTCAGTTACCTTACGGATCCAGAGGGAAATGGAGGGGTTACGAACAGTCAAGAGAACCTTGCCGGACCTAGCGACCACCGTCCGCCAACTCAGGGGGAGACCATAGATTGAAGAATTCACCAGATACGGCTCCTGCACTAAATATACGTCAGGTGGGTGCCCACTTGGGAGCGACCCAGGTTGCCCTGAAAAAATTTCCACACAAACACAGGCAAAGAACCACTAGACATAATTGGTGTGGTGTTTTAATTCGGCCTTTTCCCTCAAGAACAGAGGACATTTGTCGGAAATCGCAGTGTGTTGAATGGGAAGCCTAGGGGCATTCCTATTGCGGGCATTATAATCCCTGTAATTCCTGCATATGGGACGTTCCTTGATGCAAGCATTATAATTACGGATGCCGGGACATTTTGAACAGAGGTCCTGCTGGACACTGCATTGAACCCGGACATGACCGAATTTGTAGCACTTAAAGCAGCGCAACGGCTCACAGTATTCCCTGAATCGGAAGGAGCCAAAGCCCCAGTGAAGCCGTTTCGCTGCGCCAAAGCTTGCAAAAATCTTGTCCGGTATATCGTAGATCAAGATTTGAGGGGACCTCTTACGAGGTGTCCTCGCCTCACAACAATGTTGTAGCTCTGGGTGGCTGTTAATCGTCGTGACCAACTTGTCCGCCATGTCCGTGGTTTCTACACGAACAAGGACACCATTTCCATTCGCCGGCTGGCAGCGTAACACACGAACCCCAAGGGCCTGAGGACTAATCTTTACCTCCAACAGACCCTTAAGGGCGGCAGACGCAGTAATAGTGTCACCTTTCGGTTTGACAATGACCGTTGGGACCTCTGGCCGCGGTGGAGGAACAGGCACCGGTGTAGTAGGACGCGATGCTGCACGTGGAGGAAGTCCAGACTCCTGGTGCCCAGTCAAACCCGCAACAGAAGATTTTCCCTTTTTGGAAACAGTTTTCCAGGACCCATCCTTAGTCCCTGAAGGACCCGGCAGAGAAAGTGCAAGCTCTTCTACCCTAGGCACCAGAGGCGGGGCAGGTGCAGTGGGCGGAGCCGGAGAACTCCGAAGAGCTCTGGCATATGAAGACGGGACACCTGTGGACAATGTGGTTTCGAGGACCCGGAGACGTGAATCTATATTCTGCACATGTTGATCCCGACCAGATATAAGTCTCTCAACCACTGACATGAAGTCCATAAGCCTGTCAACCAGTTCTGTTGGGACAGTGTACTCGGCTACTATCTTCAAGAATTCTTTTTTCACATCGAAGGCAATGGGGTGTCCCAAGAGGGCCGGTGGGGTACTCGGTACCTCCCCCTGAAAAGTAGTCCCAATCTTGTCAGTAAAGGCCGGAGAGTCCTGTGCATAAAAGCCGGAATTCTGTGATAAAAATCCGGGTGCACCGCCAGGCTACCTAATTTCGGGCCCTTACGGACCGAAGGTTCAGGTTTTGAGGCCAGTGCTAACGAACCCTTCGACATTTTCTTTTTAGAGGACTTGGATATCTTACCCGCAGGACGCTTCCTATGCCCTGAGGGGGCGTCCTCGTCCATCTTCGAATCCGAAGCCTCGACATCAAATCTGGGAGGTTGAATTAATTTGTCATTTAAATAAAAGAGATGGTCACATGGACCAGGGACACGAGGGGTGCCAGCAGTGTCATAAAAAGTGTTGGAATCGGAAGTATCCTCCGAAGAGTCCCCCATAAATAGAGATCCCTCAGGAGCCCGAGGAGACATCACACCTGTGGAGGAACCAGGTCGAGAAACAGCCGGAGACACAAGAGTGTCCGAACGCACAGCAGAGGGTACAGTAACCGGAGGAAGAACCAAATCTGTATAAGTAATGCCAGGATCATTTGGATGGGAAATGGAATCCCAATCAGACGGCGGTAAGAGCGCCGCTGACGGAGCCCGCTTTTTTGACACCATAGTCCCCTTTGACTAGGCAATCGACCATGGGTTCAGTCATATCTTTTTTAGGCTGGTGTTTTAAGCTCAAACGACCACCATATGGCTTAGCAGTGACAATTTTGGGAAGGTCCGAGAGAGCTTTATTCTCTAAACCTTCAGTTGTCGCCATGATACATTAAATGGGAGGGGGGATTGCTCTTCTTTTTACGGAAGATGAAGCCAGAAACCGCCCCATTCCTCTGGACCCGAATGAGACAAACGGGCCCCTGGAGTCTACAGGGAAACTTACAGGGCCCTTCGCCAGATTAGAACGTCCCAACGTGCCTCTCCCAAAGCACTGGTCCACTCCGTGAAGGCCACTCCGTATTCCTCGTTGGCACTTCAGTCCACTAAGCTTAGGATCAAATGGTTTTATTGTGTATGTACTATATGTATTGTTGTAACTTTATTTATTATATTTTTATACATGTTGAAAACTTGTAATATTCTATATTTTTATTATCATATTTCATCTTGTAAATACTCCATCATATTTTTAACTTACTTTTTATAATGTATTTTTTAATATACTTTTTAAGTGTTTCTGCCGCTCTCCTATGTCGGTCCTTTTAATACACACCTCTTACGGTCGGTCCTTGCATGGCGAAGGTTTGCAGGGTTCAGTGGTCTGCGTTCCTATATATCTTTAATGGTCGCTTTTATATAGAGAGAGATCTGTTGGGCTCTTAAGGGTAACTTCTTTGCCCCCTGTCGGCGCTTGAGTGTCACAGTCTTTGATCTCTTGGTGGTGTGTCTCCCGAGAGGACTCTGGGTGTTTGGGTTTTATCTGGAATCTATTTTAGCTAATTATTTTAATGTTTTTTTAATTGGTATCTTTAAATTTTTATCTCACTTTGCTGACTGAGGGGTAATTCCACGTTTAGTAAATTGTAGTTTTATTATCAAATCTGTACTGAGTGCATATTGATTTGACACTCTTTTCTGCGTCTGGTGTGCTTGTGTGTGTGTGTTGTGTCGTTGTTTGTGATGTCCTTCTTCTTTTTTAGGTCTTTCATCCATGTGTTCAGATTCATTGGATTTTAATTTCATACTTTTGTATATAGAGATGAGCTTATCCATTTTTAGCTAAAACTTTTACTTATCACATATCCTAATTTTGTATTACACGCATTGTAGTTGCTTTCCAATGTATTACATTTGCTTTCCAATGAATTGTATTTGCCTTCCAATATCGCCCTTGGGCGCAGATCTATGTCTTGGCATTGTAACCTAGCCACATTTATTACCGCCCTTGGGCGTAGTCTGTGCGCATGGTGTTCACACATTTATGTCTGTAAAAACAATTTATGTAATTAATTTACTGCTCCTGTTTTTGAGCAGTGTTTGTATTCATTTTTGGAAATTTAATAAATCTGCCCGTTGGGCCGGGGCCCGCTGTACCTCAGCGTGCTTTGGGGTGCCCTCTTCCCCGGCGACCCTTCTTTGTTTTAAACCATTTTTGGTAGGCGGGGTCGTCGCGGGCATTTAGACGTTTAAAGCACTGGTCCAGGGCCTCCTCCGGACCGTACTCTCGCGCGGCACGGATTCGACCCTGGAGGATTTCTCGAAGGGGTCTATTCTAACCCAGCCCGCAGTACCAGACGTCGTCCCTTCTATGAGCAAGGGCGCAAAACAGGTACCGGGAACACCGCGCCACTCCGAAAGGATCCATCCAGTGCACCAACATCTCCGCTCTGCCAAAGGGCCCGGGTCAAACCGGGGGGTTCCCAACAGTGGCAAGATATGCTTGCCATTGAAGGCAGGCACACCAGACTTCCTCTTTTTCGGTTTTTACAGTGCCCCAGCCACCGCCCCTAGCCAAAGTGCATCGGGACGGAATTAAACTTAAAGAAACACAAACCGGTCCTAGGGCCCAAACAAAATCCAAAAGCAAGAAAGCCACGAAATAAAAATTTGTAGAGACCCAAGAAGCAGGTGACAACAGCAGTGGCAACAAAGCACCAGCCTGAAGTCACCGCCTCCGGGTCTTCACTGTCAAAAACGGCCCTAGGACCACCAAAAAACCCCCAAAAGAGTTGCCTCCCAGGGGGGTAGCCAAGTTTGCCTTCTGACCAACGGGTCCCAAGGAAAAAACATAAAACCCAAAAAAAGGGAGGAACCAAAAAATTGGGACCCGTCGGCAGAAACATCGTCACTTCCCAAGGGAACAAGGCGGAACAGCAACTGCTCACACCAATCATTCCTGAATCAATCAAACAATAAAAAAATAGTTCATAAAAACATGTCAAGCAATCAAACAATCAAAACCATAAAGCTCTAGCACGACAACAAGCAGGGAAGCAAGCAACACACACAGAATGTTGCAAAAGAATGAACCGAAAAATTAACTGTAACTGAAACGGAAAATCCCTCAATCAATCAATCATAATGCAATATTAAAACAATCAATCAGCAGAAAAAATCCCATCAAAACATCGCCGCAACAAAAAACATCCAAAGCAACAAAAGGAGCACCCGCCGGTAGTCACCCAACCAGGTCTAATTTTATTCAAATTGAAATAACTCATTTAATAATCAATTAATAAAGTTGCCCGTAAAGAGCAATCAAACAATCAAAAATAGTTCATAAAAATGTGCCAAGCAATCAAACAATCAAAACCATAAAGCTCTAGCACGACAACAAGTAGGGAAGCAAGCAACCCACACAGAGATGTTGCAAAAGAATGAACCGACAAAGTAACTGTAACTTAAACGGGAAGATCTTCAATCAATCAATCATAATGCAAAATTAAAACAATCAATCAGCAGAAAAGATCCCAGCGAAAACATCGCCGCAACAAAAAACATCCGAAGCAACAAAAGGAGCACCCGCCGGTAGTCACTCAACCAGTTCTCCTTTTATTCAAATTGAAATAACTCATTTAATAATCAATTTAAAAAGTTGCCCGTTAGGAACAGACAATAATGAACACGCAAAAAACCATATTTATAATGCATAAATCAATTAACAAAAAATTTAAAATTTACGAAACATCGTCATCAACAGACCCTAGGCCTATCACGACTCCACAAAAGACAACATGGCGGAGGAGGCGTAACTCCTTCGCCGCCATTAGTCAACATATACTCACACAAGCAGTAATAAGCAATTAAGCATTATTAAAAATGCAGAAAACTTGCACAATAAACTGAATTTCTAAAATAATCACTATAAATCACAGAAAGAAGCTCCTAAAGCAAACAATTTCAATTGAAACTAGAATACACACACAGTGAGACAGGTGGGCGCACGGAGCCAGGAGGATCCGTAATTAGAGTCCCCAGAGGGGAGGAAACACCCAAAAGACAAAAAACGACTTACCCCTCTGTTGAGGGTCAGTGGGGGAGTATCTCAACCCCACTTAAAAGGGTCCACCTCCGGGGAATTCGCTAAATCCAGGATCCACCATCAGAGCTCACAAAACACGCAACCACCTGCTCGCCGCCATTTTCCAGTCCTCTGCGTAGACTTTCTATAAGGAATCTATCTAAAAGAAGTCAAATATCAATGTCAACTTTAAAAGGCCCAAAAGTTAATTAAATTTTTTAAATTAAAATATAAGCAAGATTTTGAGGTGCTTTTTGTAATATATTTCGAAAGTGTTATGTTACAATAACTATTTTTATACTGCAGTAAAACCTCGTTAAGTCGTCACTCAAGGGACCAAATATTTTTGACGACTTAAGAGGAGTGATGACTTAGGCGGAGTGGGAATTTTTGAAAAAAAAATAAAAAACCCTCTGAAATAGCTTCATGAATTGCTGTAGGATTCGGTGAGGAAAACAATATTTTCAGAAATCAATACATGGAACAATAGTGGAAAATAAAAAAAACACTCTTTATAGTTACCACATTTTATTTTCTTTTACTTTGGTACATTAAAATAATCCAACAGTGTTGATTGATGAAGCTGCTGATTACTGGAAATAGTAACTTTCTTTTCTAATATACTTAAGGCTTTAAATTCTTCGTCTGTTGTACCTTGAATGGATGTTAATTACTGTCGAACTTTCTCCAGGGCTTCGATTGTTTCTGTCTTATTGGGTGGGGTTTGATCCATATTCTCGACATCGCTATCCTCACCTGAACTGTTTTGTTTCGATTCCAAAAATTCAGATGCCAAAGCTTTTACAGTCGCTTGTGAGCAGATTGCGATGTCGTTATAAATATTGACAAACGCATTAACGTCATTGACCTTTTGCACCATTTTTGATTTGCGATTTGCAGCAAAGTCTCTAATGGTTCCGGGTCGGTGATGTCTTAGCTGAGGATTTCTTCTGATTCTGCGTTTGCTATGAACCCTGCATGTCGGAAACAATTCGAAACACTTTGTGATGATACGAAACTCCAACTTTTGTGTGCATAATAAATCGCATCTAAAACCGAAACTTCTAGCTTTTCGTTCCTATCCAATGCTTTTATCACTGCCCTTTACAAGCATTTTTTGTATTTTCGTTTAAAGACACGAATTATCCGTTGATCTAAAGGCTGAAGAAGTGCAGTTACATTTAGAGGAAGAAAAACAATTTCGATCGCTTTTAAATTTTCGAGTTGATTGTGGACGGTACAGTTATCGACAATGATGGCAACATTTCTTTTCTGACGCGAAAACTGAGAATCCAGTTTACGAATATGTCGTTCCCAAATCGTTGTAGTCATCCATGCATTTGAATTTGCTTCATATTCAACTGGCGGGGATTTAACGTTTTTAAAGCAACGTGGCCTTTTGCTTTTGCCTATAACAAGTGGTTTAAGTTTCTCATTTCCACTTATATTAGCTCCAAGCAGAAGAGTCTGACGTTGTTTGGTTGCTTTTCCAGAAGTGCACTTTTCACCCTTAAATGACAGAGTTTTATCCGGCAAAAGACGGTAAAATAAGCCTGTTTCATCAAGATTGAAAACTTTTGACGCATCAAACCTAGATAAAATGTCCTTGAGAACACTGCTCTTCCAGTCTTCTATAGCTTCACCTTCAACAGCTGCTGCTTCTCCGCAAATCGTTTCAAAAGAAAGGCAATGTCTGCCTTTGAAGCATTCTAGACAACCATTGCTGCCGCCGAAATCTTCAATGTTCAACTCCTCAGCAATTTCTATGGCTTTTTCTTTGAGAATCACGGCAGAAATTTACACATTTTGCAATGTGGCATGTTTTAGCCATCGAACTATTATCTTCTCTATCTCGTTAAACTTCGATTTGCTCATTCTCTTCCTTTTGTCCTTGCAGTCAGCTTCTTCAATGACTTATTTCGATGAAAGAATATCGTTGAATGTAGTCCTGGGAATACGGTGTTCTTTGTCAAAAGCTGTTTTCGCAATATATGATTTTTCAAAAAATGCAATTAGGTTTTTTTTTCTTTAAAAGATAACGAGGTAAGTTTTTGTTTCCCTGGAATGTTGAAAACGTAATCTAACCACGAAATTTGTAAGAGAAAAAATAACCCTTATAGCAGGGCTAACTCGCTATCAAATGAAGTCATACTCAGGTGCGGTCAAGAAAAACGTCTACACTCGACAGAGTAGCAGCGAGAAGTGTGCTTTGAATTATTAGCAGCGAGATTCCAAGAACCCAAATCCGCCAAAGGGATAGGAAAGGAATGCTTATAAACAATTAGGAACTACAGGTGTTTTGCTGCAGTGACAAGCGTGGTCGAAAATTCCCCGTAAAAGCTTGACTTTCTTAAAGTGAAGGGCGGGGCTGAAAAGACAAGACGATGACATGCAAAATGGAGAAGGAATATGCTTTTGACCATTTTTGAGGGTGAAGAGTTATCCGGAATAGAATAAAATTTGTTGACGGGTAAAGGAGGGTTATTTTATATTATTGTGTATGAGACCTTGTCAGGACCAAAGGAAAACGACGACTTAAACGGAGTGACGATTTATCCGGGTGAACACTTATCAAGGTTTCACTGTATATTAAAGTTTAAAAAATAGTTTTTCAGTGACACAAATTTCATTTGCGTACAAAATTGTTGCTCTCATTTCAATAATTAAACAATTTCAATTGTGTATAAAATTCATAATTTGTAGCAATGTATTTTTTAATGTTAAAGAACAAAAATATGTATGAAGAGGTGTTGCCTAAGAACATATAAACAAAATTCTGGACGAATACTAAAGAAATGTTTAAAAGCAGACGATTCATAATTTATATCGGGAACAACTATTGATCTAGTTTATTTTAATGCTTTTTATTAATGAAAATTTAAATATTTAATTAATTGACCCAAAACATTCATCAAAATTTTTCTTATACTTCACTATTTATGAACGAAAGTTGAAGCAAAAACGTTTCAGACGATAAAGGAATTTTTGTATTATAATTTTATTTACAAAAATAGTTTTTTTCATTAAAAATAGTAGACATAAAAGTGTTTTAATCCCGAGAAACACCGGGCAAAACATCTAGTGAGTTTATGAAGTTGATTTGAATACCGTCATGATCGCAAATAAACAGAAAGAATTTCTTAATATGATACAAGTACATAAATTCTAATTGATATTAATTTATACCTTTCGCATCATAAAATGCTAAGATAGTTAATTCATAAAGAAATCCATAAATGAAATGAAATTTAATAATGGACTTTATAAAAGCAATCCTTACAGTATAGTTTAGACAAAGAATAGAGTTTTAGATGAAATAAAAACTTTTCCTGTTCATCTAGAAAAGTTGCTTCGAGAAACTCCATTTATTAAAACTATTCAGAAATGCATGCGTTGCCGATGCCATTCATGTATCCATAAATAAATAGAATTTTGAACATCTCTCGTGGAAAATCATTCTGTATATACTAGTTGTAATATTGCCAAATGTTTCCTAGCATTGCGCTTTACACTTATTCCTGTATTGTGCTCTAAAACATTTTCTCCTATACAGGACGTTTCAGCCCATGCTTTCCTTTCTGATTAAGGTGCGTATTGAAATTCTCTACATCCTCTAGAAATTAGTGCATGAAGTTCAGAGGCATCCTGTATATTTCATTATACATGTAAAATATTAAATTCCCTAATAAAAATTGCTTTATGCATTAAGTTATACTGTGAAATTTTAATTTTTAAAGGGCTGAAGTAATATAATCCAGACTTTTGAATAAGACACAGGTAAAGATTTTTACTATGAATTGACTAAGTTATTTTCCAAGAAAAAATATTAGTTCTTGAAAACAACTCCCATATAAATGCTCTAATTCTGCATCTATTTCGTGATTACTTAACAAAATAATTGTATTTCGGAGCAAAAGAATATTGGATCTAAAGTAATTCCCATTATAAATGTTTTTCTCTGATTCTATGCGTTAATCTATTGGCAATAAAAAATAAAGAACATACTAAAGTTTTACAGAACAGTAAAACGGAACACGGAATTCTTATAAAGATATCAAAATTTTCAACTGGAACACTAATAAAAAAATTAGTTGCACATACTACATTTTTCTGAAAAAAAGATATTTCTAAACAAATTTCCATCACAGATACAATTAATAATTATAAAATCTCCTACAGTATGTAGTGCCATAAAAGATGCTTTAAAATATGCTTCCATTTTCTCAAAAAATCATTACATATACCTTTTATTTGTTTAAAAACTAATTTAAATCTCTGGTTCAGAAACAAATAAAACCAGACTACATTTCTTAAATCGCTTTTCAGGTAAGCGGTTTCCTGAAATAAATTTTTGTTAATAGTCGAAGTAACAGCATGCTATACAAAATTTATATTTTTTTCAAAAAATCTTCTTACCAACAAGACGCTTGCTAATCCTTCTTCTTCATGGCAAAATTTAATTACAGGAAAAACCATTTCTTTGATATTAAAGATAATTTTTATTTTTCAATACTTTTTATTTATCAATTTTATTATATTACTTTCAGGATCATAACAATATTCGTTACCCTATTAATCTATAGAAGAACGGGAAGTGTATTAGACCTTTTAGATTTTATTTTCTTTCGCATTTACTTTTTCTATTGCAGACAATAATCATTTTAATAACTTTTAATTTTTTACATAATCTTAATCCAAGACAAATACGCTCATTGACTTTTACAAAGCATATCACTACAAATCTCCTGGAAAACTGCATTAAAGCTTGTCTGCAAGATTTAAATTTAAATGTTCCACATTTTTCAAAGATGTTTTTCTAGGAAATGAGAATATTCCAAATTTCGCTATTTTAAGAATTTCCAAGAGAAGACTGTCCCTTCAGGTTTTTCCTCTGAATTAAAAATCTATTCGTGGGAAGGTTATTCTTCTCAAATAATAGCTCTAAAGAGGGAGTAGACAATAAGAAAAGTAGCGACAGACAACGAAATTTGATATTCAAGACTATCTTAAATGCAATATGTAGTTTTGGTCTACTTGGAATAGAATTTTTAGACCTTGAGATGAAATTTCAGTTTTAAGCACTTAAAACTGATCAATCTTTATATACATGGTTCAAGTTAGTTTAGCCTTGAAATTTGTTTAGGATTTTAAGACTTATTTGAAGATAGTGTTCTTTTATTTTACTTTCATGTTATATCATGTTTCACCGTAATTTAAGAATAATTTTTGAAAACAAATTATCGAAATGGTATTTTCCTAGCTTATAAAGCAACTACCAAAAAATATTCGAGTATTTCGTCGCTTAATAAGCAACATTGCCTATATCACTTTTTTGAAATTCCAAAGAGGAAAGAAATACTCAATTTTTTGCAACCAATAATGGATATTTCTGAATTTTTTTAAGAACTGATATAAACATGAGACCGCATGTTCCTACCATATGTGAAAAAAATTCGGAAATATTTATTAATCGTTGCGAAAAATTGAGTATTTTCTTCCTCTTTGAAATTTCAAAAAATTAAGATAGGGGGTGTTGCTTGCTTCTTAAGCGACGATTTAGACATATGAGGTTTGAAGAAACTTGTATTAATCTAACCCATGTGAATCATATCAATGACTAATTTAATACAAATTTATTAATTAATAAGTTCTACACTAAAACAGGTTTCCGTTGCACCTATTTTCAAGACTTCAAAAAGAATTTTGACATTTGTTGCATGTATTACTCTACAAAAAGTGTTTTCTGATGTTTTTTTCCTCGCACCAAAATTTCAAAAAATTTTAATTTATTATTAAATTATTGTATGATCCAAATTTTACTGAAATCTTACAGATGATTTCTACAATTCACAAAGAAGAAAGATCTTATATTTAAAGAAATTCTCTGGAAAGTGTTTATAACCTATTTTGTTTTAAAAGATTCAATATTTTAAAAACTTTGTCATTAAAATGTAACAATTTAAAATATCAGATTCTTGAAGATTTTTTCAGTTTTATTTTAAGTTATTATGCAAACCAAATAACACAGCACATCTGCCCTTAATTTTTATAATATTCTGCATATTTAAACTCATTTACAAAATTAAGAAAAAACTATCTAAAAATTTGCGAAAACGCTTTTAAAAAAGCTTATTTTATTATCATATAAATAAGTAGTGTATAAAGATAATCTTCCATAGAGAGGAACAGACAATATTTTTCTCTACGATAATACACATCATAATTGAATTATGGTATTTTGAACATATTGTAAACTTTTTACATCTTAACATTTGGTTGTTAATAAAACTAAGAATTTGTTTCTTGATTGCAGCAATCACCTTTTAGAATAAAGCTATAAAGTAATGGTTCTAACAATTGCTTTGAAAGGATATCAACCGGCAATCTGCGTTTATCGAAATGAGATTGAGATCCCAGATATATTTCATGGTAAGATTGCTATTCTCGCTCCTCGTGCCCTGTACTTCCCCTGCAGGCATTTCTTCACTGGAATCATTGATCCTTTCTCTATTGACCTAAGCCTAAAATTGCATTTGGTAACTATATTACTGTCATCACGATAAACTATTTACCTTCCTCTTTATCTTCAAACATATCTTCAGAATGATATATCTATTTCAAGCAGAATAGAGAGCGTTAGGGTATCGTAGTAAAAGCATTCGGATAGGGCTATATCGAACTCTGTGTCAGGAGAAATGATATAAGGTGATTTTCGTTTTATTATATCTTGAGGTAATAATCCACATGTGTTTCTTCACCATTTTTTATTCTTTTATTATTTTTTTGTAACAATATCAATTTGTTAAACACTTCATAGTCGAGAAATGCAAGAATTCATACTTTTCAAATTTCTTAACAATTATACAATTATAGTTTGTTTCAAGTAATATAAGTGTAAACAAACCAGGAAAATTTCTATATATATATATATATATAAGCTAAGGTTGTCCACACCCAAGTTACTAAGTTAATTGTTGAGAACTCCAAATATTTGGATTGCCTTTTCTCAATAGTTTTGTTTGCAACAGAGTTCATTTACACGTTAACATTTACATGTTTAAACTTACCATTTGCTCTTAGTATCTATAGTATTTTCAATTTTTTAGATTATATTTTAGAATTGGTCTTATTAAAAATTAAGTTTTTTCATAGATATGTTCGAGTTTCTCCACATGCTACTTGCATATATTAGGCACTATTACTTATAGGAACATAAATAAAATTTGTTCAATTGATAAACTTTTTGTTTTTGCATTACACTTTTGATATGTTTGTTTATTTTGTTCGGAATGTCCATTGTACTTTTGTTTATAGGAACATAATTTAAATTTTGTTTAAATAATAAAGTTTTAGTTTTTAAATTGCATTTTGAGATGTATTGTTTACATTGTTTTGTATGTTCATATATGGTTAAATTATGGTTTATATTACTATATATATATATATATATATTCTCTTTGTATTTTATAGCACGAGCAATTACTATTTGCTAATTTCTGCAATTGGATATCTTATTTGTATAAATCTTATTTTTAATAATAGACTTAAATACAAAATAAACTCTTTCATATTTTAAAATAAGTAAATAACAAAATTAATAATTAAAATAAAGTAAATAACATACACATAATCTAAAAGGGCAAATAAATAATATGTCTCAAGAACAGCAAACAAATCATATTTAATGCATTTTAAATCTATGTATCGAGACTAACGCAGATTACTGACATATCAACTGACATCAATACTAATCTGTCAATGAGAAAAAGTGCCCCTGAATACCAACTCGGCTTTCTTTACATTACTATGAAACTAAAAACAAATAATAATCATCGTATTTATACAGGTTATTTTTTAGTGTGCATATTTTACTAGATACGGAACGAGCTCATGACTCTCTCTCTCTCTCTCTCTCTCTCTCTCAAAACTTGTTGTGTATTTTCAATTGTTGAGATGATTTATTGAAACTTCACACTTTTACCCAATGAAAAAGAATAAAGCATTGATTTATGTGGGAGTCACTGTGTATTATTGATTTATGTGGGAGT